>JAQIWF010000099.1:0-29211 GCA_034694965.1 Ceratozetes gracilis
AATCCGTTTAAGTTGGTCACTCTTGTTTACTTTGGTTGTTAGGTGGGTTTCTAGGTGGGTTGGCCATGTATAAATTAAAGTATTATCATAAAAAGTATGACTAAGATTTTCGACTCTAAGGGATGATCTAAAGGATAATTGTCTTCTAAGCACATAGTTTTAAATGAAAACTTTCCATTTCTAAGGACACCTACCCCTCACAAAACTCATCATTTTTAGGTCGTAGTTTTCACCTATTGAGCAAACCTTCCTCCATATTCCTGCAATACATAACTAGAAAACTCAATAGTTTTCCAGAATTGAAGCATGCAAGTTTTTTTTTAAACTTAAAGAGAATAGTTATAGTCATTCATCACTTTTTATCATAAGTTTCGAGTCATAAACTGCTTTTTGATGAAAACTGAGCAGATATTTAAAAAAGTGGAATTTGACAAAACCTAAGCGATATAGTGATTAATCAATACATATCTCGCATACAATGAGAAGCACAGGAGAAGTGGCCAACAGTTAAATAGAGAGAAAGAAATTTTGAAAAATTTTATGAGTCGTGTTTGACTGTATTACTGGGCTTTTTTCAAATTGTGGTGATGTGCTGAGCTGTCGGTGCGCTTATCAGTTTACATGCGCTCCATTTCACAAATTCGTAATTTAGATTTGAGATTAACTTTTAATAAAAGGAGACAACATTTAAACATTGATTTCATAGCCATAAAGCACTTTAATATTGAACCCAATCTCTGAAAATATGAAATAAATCTAAAACTTTATATTTCATTACTTTTTGAAAGCGTTTCACAAAAATTCTTAAATCTAATCGAATATTGATTTAAAAGACGGGAAAATATTTTCACTCATTTTATTGCTATAAACATGAGGTCGGAGTAAACAGTGTTAACACGAGTGTCAAGAATTGCATCTAAATATGAATTCAATACTTTTCCAATACTTACCACAAGAATATGTTCTTTTCATACTTTTTCTGTACATTGGGAACAGTTTAGTGCTGAGGAGGCCATCAATTTGTTGGATGACTTTTCTATCAACTCAGTCATTGAATTGCCATTATTAGTGTTTTGTGGGCTATAATGAAGACTACCACCGATTTCCTGATTTAACATTGCGTTGTTTTGCATTTCGTGACTGAAGTGAGCGTGCAATGAGGGCAGGGATGCTGCTGCAGCACATGTGGCTGCCATGCCTGGAGGCAAAGGAACACCTGACTGATTCATGTAAACGATTATTCTTCGAAGTTCTTCCAATGCATTACCCTTTAAGTGATGAACAAAATACTCATTTATTGCTTGTTTTCCACCAATTGTTTTCAGTTTAGAATAAAATAGCAAATAATGAAACGAATTCATGCACTCAAATAATCTATTGAGACAAATCTTTACCAAGCTATTTTAATCATATTAGGAGTAAGGAAAGATTGAAAATATCAAAGATAAAATGATACTTTACTATTCTTAAATAAGTTTAATTGGTGAAATTGATTTCACTTATACTTAGCTTCTAACATGATGTTAGTATTGAAACTATCATGTTCAAACTTCAAGCAATATCAGAATTTTAAACTGATTATCAATTAGAAAATCAAATTAGAAATTCTATCTTATATATTTTGGTCCTATTTTGTAAAAGAGACCTTTAATCAAATTGCTGGCACAATATTCTTAAAATAGCATGTGCATTTTTGTCAAGAAAGTACAATGCGATGTGAACAATACCTGCATGAGAATGTAATTCTTTGCCAGCAGTAAAGTTGCAATTTTTGATAATTTTCTGACTGAAGGAGAGTGAGCGTAGGGTATGACCTGTCTCAATTCGTCTAAAGCATCGTTCAGGTCATGCATACGCCTCCGTTCCCTCGCGTTTATATTGAGTCGAACCACCTTTCGTTGAAAATTCAATTTAATTAACAAAATACTAGTTTAGAGTAAACGGAGAAATCAATGAAAATATGTGTGAAAGTCGTTAAAAGTAATTGACTTCAGTGTTGTGTCTGACAGACAAGAATTGAATGATTAAGTTATGTCAAAGGGTTATACTTACAGTCTTCCCCATTCTGTTCTTCTTAGTGACGATAGAGGAGCGGCCTTTATTGCCATTGATTAGACTGTTTTCCTGTTCTTTTGTAAGCAGAGGATTGCATTCCAATACTTTAGACCCGTAATGATTGGACCCACGAATAGCTCTTTTGAGGGTAAATAACTTATTTCCTTCTGGCACTGAGGGTAAGCTGTCCTCTGCTTGATACTGATCGCCGCCTGAGTCACCATCAGTGCTGGGTGCCGGTGAGCTCAGGTCACTCATTGCTGACATCACGTTTGCATTGAGCGAACTCTCGGAACAGATATTAAGAGCGGACACACTTTCTGGTGGTAGTGACAGAAGTGAGCATTGGTTGTGATCAGGTATACGGTTGTGAAGCATTGCTGCAGCACTGACAGGACTGAGTCCGAAAGCCTGAACTCGTGTGGCATTTAAATGTTCGGCTAATACTGATGAGACATTAAATATGCTGGAATAGGGCGAGCATTGAGCACTACTATACTGTGACATCTGTGCAGCTCCTGTTAGAGAGCGTACCGCAGATGGGCTGAAGCCGGGCGTCAATGAATCCGCACTGATTGCAGACTCCATCGCTTCAATTGACTCAGAGTTTATATGAATGGCAAAAATGTTTGATAACCGAACACTTTATTCAATTCATTCACACATTTGTGTTGAGAACCCTTTAAAATAGATTATTATTTTATACAAAAAGTTATGTAAAGTTTTGATTCCAGTATTCCTCTGACGACACACTATTTGTTCGGACGAAGAATAAATTGTCAAATTTGAGGAACAGTTAAGTGACTTTTGAATCGATTAAAATAACGAGTCAATAGAAAAGGTTTAAATCGACAAAAACGAGAATAAGAGCAGAGAAAAGGCGTTTGACTTAACATTAAATACTCTCCTCTTTAAATAAGTGGCTCTTAAGGATTGGCTCTCTTTTATAGGTCTCTAAAAACTGAGCGCATCTTCTCTTCAGTGAAAATAATGGTAATAATCAGATATAAGAAAGTTGTGTCGAATTCAGATTAGAGTCAATTGAGAGAAGAGGAGCTCAAGGAAAAGAGGAATAAGTGAAGCGCATCCCCAGTGAAAACCAGTGCTGAGACACACATTAATAATTTGTCACGTCGTGAACCAAACCAATCAAAGTGACACAACTGTGCTCTGAACGACCAATAGTTTGGAGCATCACTTCATTCCCCGCACTGATAGCACAGGCAGTGCATGCGCTCCGACAGCGGCGGAGAAGAATTATTAGATAACTCTTAGACTACAAGTCCGCAAATCCCTGAGTGACTATCAGTACCAGTGTTTGGAACGCAATAAAAGAAATATTTAATTGAATTGAATCGACAATAAGTAAGTAAACCAATGGTAAGAGAAAGACAAGTGGATCACAACCCGTAGTCCCACAGTTCGTTGGCTTAATGTTTTCACAGCACTCCTTAAGCACTGATCAAAACACATAAACAATAGAATCGCTTCCAAAGGCTTTTCTTTGGAGAATATTCCGATGTTTTGCTTCTAATGTTTTATATGTCTCCAAAAGAATAGACTTTAATTATTGAACTCAATCTCACGACAACAATATCCAAGATCTTCTGTTAACACTTATACCCTTTTATATCACATTTATCTAGGTCTCGGTAAAAGTGATTTGGTTAAAATGGGTCTCGTAATAAACCAGTTTTAGCGAGATGGCAACTGACTGTCATTTGAATCCATATAACGAGATGTTATTATACTGGGATTAATGTCCACTAATTTTGACAATTATTTATAAAACATTGAATTGTTTCCTAAATATATACTTGAATTGAAACTAATTGTTATTTTAATGTTTAAAATGACCGGTCATTGCAGTGAATCAGTTATAAAAACATCTCGTTATAAGTGGGTGACTATCAGGGGTCTCGCTATAACTCAGTTTTAACGAGATAGCAACGAGAAAAATTTGCCAAAAATGACCAAAATCACTTTTACCGAGATCTAGATAAATGTGATGGAAAAGGGTAATTAAATTGTTATCTCTGATCAAAAAGGCGATCAGATATTCAGTATTAATGGACAGTCAACTGAAGGTCTGACACATTCGGAAGCGCTGGCAATGTTTAAGCGTATAAAGAGAGGAGACGTTGTCCTACATATTGGTCGTCGAACAGACGTAGTCCTAAACAGGTATCCAATCGATTAAATATAGTTTTATTGTTTGTTTAAACAAAATCTGATCGAATGTGTGTCCAATTAGTGGTAAGAACTCGAAGTCGTGCTCAAACCTCGATCTCATTACATGATTCAACATTTATGGCTACAATTCATTCATTTCGCAAATCTTTTTATATAAATATTTTTAACTCACATTTAATTTTATATTTTATTTAAATGCTATTAAAATGTATGCAATACTTGTATTTGAAATTATAAATAAAAGTATTATATATAGGACTCAATGAAAATTGTTGTTATTTTTGATGAAAAATATTGAAATTCATATGAGAAGGGAATTGATTAATAGGCAGTCATATGAGATGTGCGTCAATGCAGTTGTGAGTCATTATCGTCGTGTACTATAGTTTGGTGTAACATAAGAGCGAGTATTCCGTGTCTGTTAGCCATACAGAATCTAATCTTCATTTCCCTCTCCAAGAGGTCGTCCAGTTTAAGCCACTGCTGTATCCTCTCAGCGTCCAGTTCTGCTCGTCTCAGTTTTTCCCACATATGATGTTTATTACACTTCTTTTTGAGAACCCGGCAGAAGCGACCCGAGTGCTCAAAAGGACAGTTCTCCGAAGATAGAGGACAACCACATACCTCGTCATCAGTTATTTTAGGGTCTTTTGAATGTTCGGGACATAGAAGTCGTAAACTGAGGGCAAAAATATTTTTGGATTAAATATTTGAAGTAATGAAAGATAGAGATCTGTCTGTGCAGTAATGACTGCCCACAGCAGGGGGTATAGCATTCCGTATAGGGTTACAAACATGGTTTTGAATTTCTGATAAATTCCCACATTTGGCTCAAAATAGATTTCCAGGAATAAAGGGAATAGTTTTGCCATTTAGTGGTTAATTGGAGATTAATTTGGGACTAATTTTCCAGTTTTATCTCATTTAAGGATATTTTCGATAAAATAATTGAGTTGTTCTGCAGTTTTAGTGCAGAGTTAGGCAAAAGATAATAGTTTTACTCAATAAACACTAAATCCTGAGTAATGGGAGGGCTTACCGCTTGCAGTAAGTTCTTTGTTGAGGATTAAAGACATCACAAAATACTGTCTGTCCTTCTATTTTGGTCTTAAATATCGAACCAAAAGATGTTTGGCTCTCGTATTTGTTATAACACCTCTCCATATGTTTGAGCGCCTATTGTTTGAACAGAAAATAAGAAAAAAATGAATATATTTATAGAATTAATGGTTTTGAAGACCAGAAAAGTTGAATCCAATTGTGATAATCATTTGACTAAAATGACTGCCAATTGTCGTGATTTCAATTAATATCTCATTAATTAAATAAGAATTCAATGCAAAGGCAAACAATTACCAGTTTTTGATTCACTTCATGACCACAGGTCACGCAATATATGCTGAGTTCGGTTTCCGCCTCGTTTTCTGCTTCATTGGACTCCTCTTCAGTCATAGGCGGAGTGTTTTTCCCTTTTGTTATCAGAATTTCCAAATCTTTCTGTTTTTGGTCCAATTCAGACAATATTCTTCGCGCCTCCTGTTGTTCGGTACGAATGCCTTCCAATGCCTTTTGACTCCTTTCGTCGGCATCACATGGAGTGCTCTGCCATTGTCTGATCCGATGGGGAAGTATTTCGTAGATTCGATTGTTGGCTAATTTGACGCCACATTCATCGGAACAATACTTCGATCCCTTTCGGGAAGTGTTAATACATCCAGGGCCATAACATTGTTTGGGTCCGGTGTCCACTTCGATCACGTGTTCCTTATTCTTCTTATGGGTTTTATGTGTTTTGTTGGTCTCATCTTTTCTTCTATGTCTCGACCGAACCATTGAGTTCTTGTAAGGTTTTCGACCCCTTTTATCTTTTTTATCTTCTCTACCGACAGGTCGACCCCTTTTCTTATTAGTGGGTTCTCTATGTTTTTTACGGCTTATCATCGACTCTTCAAAATAGTCTTCGTCGTCGTCATCGGATTCAAAATATTTTTTGACGGCCTTTCGTTCACTCGGATTATAATCGGGATCTCTTTCGTAACGATTGGGAACTATTTCTGGTTCTTTAGCCATTGTGTTGATCTTATTGGTGTCATTCGTGGGATAATTAGTGAGAAATTGTCTGAAACTTTGAGTAAAAGGTGTTTCGGTCTCTGATTTCTGTCTTTTCTTGTTTTTACTTTCTTTGAACACAATCTGAAGAGTGGGGTCTTTGTCGCGACACATAAGACAATAGAAATGTTGAATACGTTTAGCATATTCTTGAGTAATACTAATGCAGTTCCCGTGAAACCATTCCTCACATTTGTCGCACCCAATCATAAACCGATTGGTGTCTGCCGTCCGACAAATACAATACAACTTTTCAGTCTCTTCGGGCTCCGAGTCCTCGATCTCTCCCTCAGACATCTCATCATTCTTAGTATTCTTGTGATCATTTGATCTGTAATTATCACTGAACCGCGAATCACTAAATGAGGTCATATTTCACTTAAAAGATTCACAAAAAAATTAAATTGATTTCAAATCTTTCAAAATCCAAATCATAAACAAAGGTTTGAAGAATTAATAAACAATACTTTTTAAGACTCATAATGAATGGTAACCCCATTTGAAATGGTCCCAAATCTTTTTAATTATGCCCTACATTGTTTTTTAGCTACACTAATGATAATTTCTTATTTAACGTTGAAAAAATTAAATATTTACCCTTGTTAGTCTATATGTCAAGGTATTTTGAGAATGCTTAGCTTGAAATTGCTTTTATGTCAAACTTAGAGTAATTAGCAAATTGTGAATATATATTATGTTGTCATTGAAGCGAATGATTGACGTAATTGATTGTGAAATGTATGCAATCGTTGGGAGTGTTTGACGACAAAAACATTTCCGACAAACGTTTTGACCTTTAATTCAGTTCACAATTGCTTTCAATTCAGTCGATTGTAATCAATATTTTGCGCCAATATTTGTCTCTTCAATCATTTGGTCAATGATTTTCTGTGATTTGGATTACCATTAGTTTGAAGCAATACTTCACTTGTTTTCTTCATTTGTTTTTTCACTCAAAAGTGTCATAAATTTCGGTAATTATATGCTCTGAATATTTGGTCCAAATATATGTCAGTCTCTGATGAGGTAATTATCTGTTGTAATATAGATGTCGGCGACATTGCGTCCATACCTGTTGGCGGTTCGGCGAACTCTGGAAGCGGCCATTTGTTTGGTTGACTTCAACTCACAAGTAGTCGAAAGACATAATAAGCCGGAAATCGAAGTGAGAAGTAGTAAAGAACTGATCCTAAATCCAGTGGTCATCAGTCGTAATGAAAAGGAGAAGGTTTTGATTGAGTCGAGCATTAATTCGGTGCGGATTTCCATTTGTATAAAACAAGCCGATGATATCGAAAGGATTTTGTGTCACAAATTCACCCGATTTATGGCTATGAGAGCCGACAACTTTGTTATTCTGCGTCGAAAGCCGGTCACCACTTATGACACCCAACGGAAAGCCATCGGAAACAACACAGACGTGAATAATGGGGTCGAAAGCGGTTACGACATATCATTCCTGATAACTAACTTTCACACGGAGTCGATGTATAGGTACAAGATTATTGACTTCATTATTCACTTCATGGAAGAAATCGACAAAGAAATCAATGAAATGAAACTTGCAATCAACGCCAGGGCCAGAATTACCGCCGAAGAGTTCCTTAAGAAGTTCTGAACTGCCATTCAATGGCTTTGAGCCCTAAGTTGTCTCCACATTATGTGTCAATCATTTCCTAATTATTTTCCCTAAAAACCAGTTATTCTTAGAAATTATTTAATATTTAAATTATTTTTATTTAATTGCAATTAATTATGATTTTGATTTCGTTTTACCTCTTTTTAGGTCCAATAAATTTAAAAATTAATGACTTTTTTTTAACTTCTTTTTAACCACTAATTAATTGCTGATCAGAATTAGTCGAAAATAACTTTCAATTTACTAATTGGTTATAATCTAAAAGTTTATTAATTTTTATTTTACTATAAAATGTATGATTCGTTAATCATTTAATGTATTGAAAGAGATTTGAAATAAAATTTTGAGATTTCAGTCAAAATCTGACGCTTTTATCTCATAATTGGATGAAATGATTGAAATAATAACTCGTTTGTGAGGTTTGAGATTCAAACGATTCAATGATTGGATAAAAAGATATTTTTTGATTATTTGACGGATTTTTGAGCACTTTTTTTCCTCGCAAATGGATTTTTGTGTTATTCTCGAAATCTTATTATGTTATTAGAGATGAAACGACAGGAAAGCGATTGAAAATAATTTTTGCATAACTCAGAAGTTGAGTTCAACACTTGTGGGCAGTTGTTTCGTACGCTTTTTTGGTAAATCCAATTGTTTGACTGCCTTTCCTATGACTGTCTTATTGATGATCGCATTTTCAATGCAAATATTGTGAATATCTTCGAAATAATTTCATTTTTTTCAAACAGAGAAAAACTGATTTAAAATTTGAATGTTTATTGACTCGACTCGAGTTAAAAAGTAGTTTTCATGCCTTCCAACAATCGATTCAATCAACTCGTGAGTAATTTATTCGTAGAGTAAACCCAAGTTTGGCGTCGAGTAGTGCCGGAGTATTGGCTGCCTTTGCCTGAGGTTAGACTCGATTACAATAGTATTTAACACATGTATGGAACTATCGGTTCAATCCTTAAGTAATAATTTTATGAATAAATTATTTATTTTCTCATTTCAATGAACACATTATGCGATGAGAAGGCAGGAAAGGAACTGATATTCCAGTTATGTTGAGAATCAGATTCAAAGTCAAGTTTTCATTAACTCGAAGATCATTTAAATTATCGCCAAATCAGAGCATAAGAATAGTCAGGATTTGAATAAAACGAATATTCATTTAACTCGAGATCTGTTTCTCTCTCTTTCTCTTCTTTTTCTATAATTCACATATAGTTTGGGTTTAAGTGGTGTTCGAGTAATGAGATCGAGATTTCAATCATGACTTGTATTGAATGAGCAAAAAATGTTAATTCAAAACGAATCCAATAATTAGAAACAGAAATAATATTAATATTAAATGATTTAATAATCGATTAAAGACCAGTTCTCTATGAGTGAGCCCTTGAATCAGTTTGTTGGGCGCTCTGGGCTCACTGTAACAGGGGTTGGGGTAGTGCTCGAGTGGTGGAGTAGTGACTGGTGGGCCACCAAATACTTTTGAAATACTTTTGAAGATATACCGGTTTTTACGCTCAGAGTATTTCCAAATGCATTATATAATAGTCTCACAGAAACGTCACACTCGAGTGAATACAACAACTGATTGTCTCGCCTTCTCTTATGCCAACCAAACCAGAGCCCAAGTGATGCCGTAGTTCATACCATTCCTAAGTGATTGTGAAGCCATTGCATAGCAGAGCTCATACCAATCCCATACCAGTCCCAAACCGCTATTTCATGGTTGTGTGGTGGCTATGGAAACAGTATCTATTGGGCCAGAGTTGTGTTTGAATTGGGACAGACAGCCATAAACTGAGAGCATCTTCTTTTTGTTTTCATACTAATGGTTCTAATGGTTGGAATCAATGGTTTTCTTGTGTTGCAGTTCTGGTCGGTCCGGTTGACAGTAAGGAAGTGAACAACTCTTACACAGCATATAACTGTTTGGGCATTTCAGGTGCTATCGAGTGGTGAGTAGTTCTCAATATATTCTTCACATTCCATACCTGTTTAACGAGTATTCAGACGAGAAGAAAAAATTGCAATAAAAATGACGTTTCCCTACAATCTATAGATTTGCTCGGATTCTGTTAGTAGTTCACTGTTTTGCATGTTTGCCATTAGTTATACCCAAGAGTGCACTCAATAAGACTTTGAACCAAATATTTCTCTCAAACACCGAATCGATGCCATCATCTGATGGTTTGATACTATGTTTGATAATAAGTTGCAAACAGTGAGTGTTTGACTGATTTGAATGACTTGAATGACTTGAATGATCATTATTTAATTGTCTCACTATTGCAGTGAGGGCTGAGTCAAGACATCTATTCTTATGTCTTGTTATGTCAAAGTATACTATGATTATTGTGAAAATAGTTTCTCTTCTCTTCGCTTCAATTGCAGTGAAAATAATCTAAAAGTTAAGGTTATTGGCCATCAATTGATGGAAAGGGCGTACAGTAGTGCTCAGGCTCTCCATGCCATGAATCAATGAAGTAACCCTCAATCCTGTTGAGAGGGCCAGTTCTCAGCCAACTGAGCCAACACAGACCCAAACACAGTCCCCAAACAGTCCAAAACATTGTGGACTCAAAACATCAAGAGTTTGAACATCGGATAAGTTTGAGACAAACATTAACTTAAGATTTGTTTTTTGATTACTCGACGCTTCGGTCTACTGTTTAACCACTACTTCGACAACTAATCGATGATTAACTCATTTAATATCATTCAGTCATTTAAATATCTGAACACTTGTTTCAAGTATTCTTCGGTTTCATGTGTTTAATAGAGACGGAAACTATTGTCTCGTTTAATAGTTGAGTGACTGAAGGCAATGATGTGAAGCCGTGACGATATACCTGTGCTTCTATTGTCAAACAACTATTCTTCGGACTTAACTCCACATTACAGACAAAATGAGTTCATATTTTCAACCAAAAAATTATGATTCAATTCGAAGATAAGATATCTTTTTAATTGGATTCCAATTGTTATACGAATCAATGGCGGGGGTCACCAACGGTGGCACAACTATACTGCCCAACAGTTTCGCCGAGTTCATTGCCGGTCCCAACTATAATCACGTGACAGTAGTCCAGGTCGACGAGACTGAACAGAAGAACAGATTCGACGATGACTTCGTCACTGTCTTACATGTCGGCGAAGAAATCGACAAAAGTATTGAGGAGGAGATCATTGTTTATCGACTGCCGGGAGAGCGCCTAGGTAAATATTAGAACTATAAAGCCATTAAACTCTGTTTGTTTCACAAAACAACAAATTTTACCTAAAATTTTCTTTTGTTGTAAGGAATGGCTCTTAAGTTCGAGGGCGGTATTAATGCCAACGAAAAAATAAATAAAGTGTTTATTCAGAGCATTAATACAGACAGTCCCGCATCAAAGGTCAGGGGACAGAACTTGGAGTACCTGCAAGAAGGCGACCAAATAATGCAAATCGATGGCAGGTCTACGACAACCATGACTCGACTCGAGTGCATCGGATTGTTAAGGGATGCGCCCGTCTGTATCAAAATACGTGTGAGAAGAGACAGCACCTGTCAGACCACGCATTCCTCTAATGATAGTCCAGTGAATTCACACAATCAGAGCCTTAACTCCAGTCCTAATCAATCAGAAATGGTTAATAACTCGTTATCAAAAGTGAACAATTGGGCAAAGAAATTGCCGAAAGTGCCGCCACCGGTGCCTAAGAGGTCGCAAACAACTATTCTTTCATCTAAAAGGAAAAGCGTTACTAATTGTCTCTCGCGTTCCGATAGTGATTGCGATCCAATAGAGAAGCCTCCGCGCAAAAAGCTATCACAACCACCACCACTGCCTCCGAGACGGCCCAAAGTTCCGCCTCCGAAGCCTCCAAATGTGAGGAATGGCGAAACAGAAGAGCAAAACAGTCAGACCATCAAACTGTCAGAAATTGAGCTCAACATCGATGCTATCGAATCCAATGTCACTAATTCTGAAGCCAACGATCTTTTAGACGAAGAAGTGATTGAAACAAAATTAGGACACGAAAAACAAATTGAATCTGAAAATAAATGGACTGAACCCACTCTTCCCTCTGAAGCAGACGTCTACTTAGATTTATTGGCAGATGAGGACAGACTGGTATTCAAATTATTTCTCGTTTTGCTCTCATTTCTCACTAAAAATGTATTCATTTTTTTTCACCTGATTTTGCATTTTTCTGGAAAATAGTTAATTGAATCCGAATCAGACGACACCGGTTCCAGTGTTTCCACGATAATCGAGAGGTTCTCCAGAGCGAGTACAGCCAACTCAAGCTTTTCAGATCACGTCAGTAGCAAAACTCCGACTCTCGATATCGTCGGAAGAGTTTTGAGTCCATTCGAAAAACTTGAGCGAGAGTTGGATCATAAGGAGGCGCTCCAGGCTTTCGTCAATAAGGCGGCCGCAGTTCTCATGGCTGACGAAGACTTGCGACAAATCACTGAAGAAAGTCTGGGCAACAAAGACATCGAAATGGATATCGAAGAATATGTGGACAATTCAAATCTTGATTTTCCCGAACATTTGGTTAATATTAATGCCAATGAAATGCTACCAAACGTACAAATCATTGTTCCTCCCGAAGAGTTCTGCAATCAAACCATTGATTCTGAAGAGTTGATAGTTTGTGAGTCAACGGCAACACTACTTAATACCGTACACATAGAGAAAGAAGACATCAATCCAGTGGTCGACCCGCCAGCACCTGAAGAGTGCTTTAAAGGATTTGTTTCGTTTGATCTGAATCTGGATGAAGACAATGACTCGATTGAGAGTGAAATGGAATTTATCGATAAAATCCTCAATGAAGTAGAAAACGAACAAAAATCGCAGCAAATAATGGTTTGTGAAATAGAGGATGAAATTCATAGACAAGAAGAAGAAAATATCTTTAGACCATTGGAACCACCGCTCGAAATGAATGTCGTGTGCAATGAAATTACTGATACTTCAATCAAACCATTAATCGAAGAACAGATTAAATGTGAAGAAACGAAAACAAATGAAATGGTTTTAAGAGATGAGTCTCAGAATGACATCGAAATGATTGATGAAAGCAATAAAACTATTGAAGAAAAAGTGGATTCAGTTGTGAATACCTTAGAAGCGATCGATTCAATAAAGAATTCTTTTGAAGGCAATGACAACACCATTGATAATGATTTAAATTGTGATAATGAAAAGGATCTGTTCCAAGACATCGATGAACTGAATCGTGAGATCGAAGCACTCGAAGAACTGGTCGAATATGAAATTAAAATGGAATCTCTTAAGGAATCTCAAAATTCAAAGACAAAAGAAGATAAAGAAAACGTGACATTCAATCAAATCGATGAAACTTCAAATCAATGTAATAATCAATTGGAAGAGAAATCGACCAAAAAAGCTGTGGAACGGGAAAACTCAGTGCAATCACAAAATGGCAATAAGTACTCTCCTCCAGTGTCTTTGATCCCAAGACGTTTGCCAACTGCCACACCAAGAAAGTCCAAATCATACGGCAATTTACCCGCACTCTATGCGGCCTTCAAAACCCAGGATAAGAAGCCGAGTCTAATCCCACGTCCCGTTTCCAAAACCAATATTAATACTCAGACTAATAATAATAAGACTGAAAGTCCATTAAAAGCAATTCATTCGCAAAACTCATTTAAAATGTATAATTCAAAGACAGTTCAGAAATCAAAAACAAGAATCTTATCGGAGCGCAGGAAAAATGAAGCCCTGAACCACTCGAATGAGACCAAGAGGACAGTTCATCTCAAACCTGGAAAATCTGCTCTAAAATGTAAATCTTTAATGGATTTGACGACAGCTTTCAATTCAGGTAAGAATTCATAAAAATGTCTTAAATTAGAGCTAAAAATGAAATTCGCGATAAATTTATCGATGCATTAAAAGTCAGTTTTTAATAGCGATTACGAAATGGTGTCAATAGTTATAAATTTGTCGAATCTCTTGAAAAACTGAGTGCTTTTTGTCCAATTCATTGGCAAAACATATAATTTATTTTTGAGGCAATGATTGGAGCAATGATTTGAATAATAATTCAATTCTCAGACTAATTGATTGGATTTTGAATGTCATTCATAACTGATTTGCGGAAAAATTGAGTGAAAAACCAGAAACGATTGAAACGTTTAGTGAATGCAGAAAAGAATCGCTTTTAGTATAGCTATTGATAAGAACCAGAATTTAGATAACATTGAATGCAATTAATTTGGATGCCTATGACTGAGGTATGACTGAGGTATGACTGGGCTCTGACTGCTGAGTAAAACTCTTTTAAAATATTGGAGATAACTATTGGACTGACAGTAGCTGTTTGTCTGACTTTTTATTTATTACGAGTTGACATATGAGTTGCTAATGCATAGGAATGTTGGCCGGAGTTTGATGTGTTCGTGTTCGCCAGTGCTGGCAGTACTGCCAGTGATGGCAGTCCTTTCAGAGCAGTGCCGAGTCTGCAATTGAACGGCCAATAATAATAAGTGGCAAATATATCTGAATTTGCCCGGAGTATGATTTTCATATATGCTTATCATTAATGTGGAACTGATGCTGAACTGGTAAAACTTGAATAGTTTTTTGCACAGCACTCAACTCGACTCAAGTGAACCACACCTTTTGGCTGCGATGGCAATGAATCTCTTTGGCAGTCAGTTATGTGAAGTCAGCCTACTTTCACTTCAGTCTTACTATTGAGTGCTGCCATTGTCTCCTTATTGTATTGCGAGTGTTTGACCTGAGCGGCCGACCCCCGACCCCCGCTCTGTGTGTGCACCCCCGCTGTACAAAACTAGTTTAATAGCAACCATAAAATCCTGTTCAGCACTTCGATTAAAGTCGATTTGATTTTCAAATCCGTTGAGAAATTTAAACGCTTTAAATACAGTAAACTCCCAGAACTGCACATATTATGTGCTTTCCATCACATTCTGATCACAATTTCGTATACATCACACCATTCACGCCACACAACTCCTGTCCTAAAACTGTTGTTTGAGACTCTTGTTTTGCATCTCTTTTGTTATGTCGAAAAAGAGTTCGACTTTCGACTTAATGATCGACTTTTAGTTTGTGTCTCACATTTGCATCAATGCGTAACTGAAATGTTGCCAAAAGTTATTTAATATCTTTGCAAACATTGCTTCCAATCTGTAAGTATAGAAGTTATTCAATCATTTTCTCATTGCTTTCCCATAGTTTTTATAATCATTTTTGTGTTTATCCATTAACTCATTGCTTCACTTTAATGTCAAACTTTTGAATTTTAATCAATTTTGTTGAGAACCTAATTTTTTTCTCACTGAAAATCACTTTTTATTGGAGATGTAGCCAAATATGTGTAGTGTTTGATTGAACCCCTTCTCACTCAAGTCATGCATTTGGCCTCACTTTCACGTTTGAGTTATAAACTCTGTTATAATGTTTTCTCAGCTCTTCTTTACTATAATTAGTATTTCTGTTCAGTTATTTGCAAAATATAAATGTTTTTGTGAACCGATAAAAGTTTCACGTTTTGCTGTTTTTGTGTTTTGCGATTAACTATTAACTAAAATAACTTCTAATACACTATAGATATACTCAAATGGTTTACAACATTTCAATTCTAAATGAATATAAGAGTTAATGAAATTAATTCAATTAAATTCAGTGATTCTAATCAATAAATTTGAATTTTGATTATTCTGTACTTATTTTAGATATGATTCTCCGATAAGGCATTCCTTTTAAAAGAAACATAATTTTACGAATAGAGAGAATCTTTGAATCAGTTGTGAGTGAAGTCATGTTTTGAGCAAAAAATTTATCTCTTATTTATTTTTAAGGCTTTGTTTGGAATTAAGATTTTTGTGTCGATTAGAGGGAAAATAATCGATAAAATTGATAATTTTGACCTCAAATTATTAATTTTAATTGAAATTTATTTATAATTCTTATTAATTGAAAAACAAATAATAAGAATTGTTTCGGGAATTAGTTTTGCTTTAATCTCAAACAAATGAATTCTCTCTTAATTTCTTTCATGAGATTAATATCTAGAGCTTAGGTTTCGACATAACGTTCATTACATCACAAATTGTTTGCTTTTCTTGCATTTCATTTCTATTGACAATTATTTGTGTAAATTTGCATAAAATTGGGTGAAAGTGAGGCAAATATTTGCGGTATCTCTGCGCCAATGAATACAAATATTTCAAAACCCAATTGTTATGTGATTTTAATAACAAATTGTCAGTTCATATGTTTATCATTTGATCCAAACATTGTTAACAAACAGTATTATGAATTGAATTCGTAATCTCTGATTCTCACAGCATATCTTTGGCTCTACTTTTCTCATCCAAACAATAATTCTGAAAACAATTGCAACTAATCGCTGATTCAAAGCCAGTATTAAAGCCAACTAATTATAATTCAATTCTGTTTACTGCAAATTCAAAGCACATTTGTTGGCATCGAGTAAATCAAAAGTTCTCTTCTATTGTCTATTCAATTATGATCTCAAGGAACGGGTCTTTTGTCAGATTTAGGCGATTCTATATATTATGCAAATATTTCTCAAACCTATTCTTTTGAATAAACATTTGGTTTCCACAAAGCGTTTCATTTTGTGTTTCAAATGAAAGAATTTGAAATGAAATCCAAGTTTAATAGCACTCAGCCTTGCAGTCAATCCAACAATAATTTAATTGCATTTTTCAAATAATGACTGACTTTTCACTTGTTTTCAAAGTTATCGAAATGGAAAATATATTATTTATTTATTATTGTTATTAGTATTTATCACTTGAAAGAAGTGTTTAAATGTGTTCAATGATTTGCATGCATTGATGTCATGCTTTTGCTTTGAAATTCAATATAATATACATTCAATCATTAGTTAAGAATTAAAGTTAACTATTTGTCAATTAGTGAAGGCTATAGAAGTAATGAAATTTTTATAATAAATTCATTGATTTATTCTTTACTTTTCTCAACAAAACTTGAAAAACCATTATTTTGGCAAAAATTGGGAAATTATTGCCGGATAACATGATTTTGGAAATTTTGAAAATAATTGCAAATAACTGCAAATAACAAAAACTTGTTTCCGAATCAAACAAATCATAGAAAAATTATAATAGCGTTTGGAAACTATGTGAGGAAAGTGATGGTAACCCAGAAGTGGTGTTCAAATAGAGTTGGCGCCAGTTTTCAGTCAAAAGCATTTTCTGAATGTTATTTTCATATCATTCTTATTTGGAACCAATTTTTATATCATTAATTTGAAGTCATGTCCTGAAGCCAAATAAAAGTCATTTTTGACGATAAGAACCAGAAAAATAAAGTCACAAAAAATCAGGTAATTATTATAATACGATTGTCTCAACTCAGCTTTAAAAGAATTTTTTTTCAAAAATAGATCTTTTATGAAAAATAATGATCTAGGCTAAAGTTCAAAATCTGAGTAATTTTTTAAAAATATTCTTTAGGCCAGAAAATGTGTCAAAGATTTGCAGTTATTTTGGTGTAACTTTAGTTAGTTTTGGTCAATGAGTTTTGCATATCTTCACACATTTAGAGATTATGCCTACCTTTGGGGCCATTGTCTGACTAATTGCTTTGAGAGTCAATAGATTTAATTTGGTTTTGAATAATTAGTGGATCAGATTATAGCCTATGATATAACGCTTTTATGACTTTTGAGTCAATGATTGAACATAACAATTGGGTTAATAGTTATTAAAAGTTAATATAATATGAGTTAATATGAGATCTTTTTCATACCCATTGTTAACCTTTTGATAATCACTAATAGTTTTAATGATTGTTTAAATAATAAACACTTAAATACAGTGTTTGTAGAGAAGATTGTTACCAATTGCTAGTCAGACGACTCTATTATAGTCTTAATATGCAATTGTTTGTTAAGGTATGTAACAAAAGGGGCAAATTCTTCTCAATTAGATTGAGTTCATTTGAATTGCGGAAAATGTATGAGAGATGAGAAGTTTCTCTCAGAGATCAGTGGACTCGAGAGCCGAGCGCTGACTGACTGATAGTCAGCATTCTTTTGAATGATATATCAGTTATATAATAGATCTGATGTTTGAAGGAATAAAAACCTGATTCCATATACGAAGAAATACTTAATAACTTTCATCTGATTAAATACATTATTGATCGCTCTCTCCAACAGTCGCTTCTCATCCAAAGTTTTAAAATATTCTTCATATTATAGTTAAGAGTTGAGTCGATTTAGGCTGTGCTGAGCACTAAACTCGAGTACAATTCTGTTTGCGTTTTAAATTTAAATTAGATTTTCATTTTTTGAGTTGATTTTGATTTTGTTGTGCAGTAATAAATCACTTGAATTTTAATCCTGTGGTTATCTCAACATTACTGAAGACTATATACTATTCTTGAATGCATTTACGATTCACTTCTTTTGCTTCTTTTAATTATTGAAAGAAGAAGTTTAAAGAGAGTATCAATTATAGAATGGAAGGCATCGCTTATAACCATTATCTATGATATAAGTGTTTGGACCAGTGGTGCGAAGGTAGTCGACCCCAGCCGTCAGTCGGACCCCAATCTATTTGGCAGTTTTGGCATTTCAAACATCAATATAAAAAGTGTACTCTAAAGCCCTTCTCTTCTGTCATTCATTTAATTGAATTCTGCAAAAAACAATTTAATTAATCTCAACCTTAAGTGGTCTTCAAATTTCTTTTTGATTTAATAGCCATTCAAATCATATTAATTGAGTTCATATTCATTGGAAGTCCACTTTTATCAGCTTAAGTGTCGGTAAGCCTACAATTGTATCATTAGTTACGACTTATTACAAGAAATTTATTTAATTGTAGTTCAAAAAAGAGTGCTTTGAATAGGAGTTGATTTGAGTTATGTTTCTTTAATTGTTTGATTGCATGCGATCTTCATATCAGAGATAATTGTATTTATTTGTCTTCAAATGTGTTGTCGTGTGCTTAGAGTTGTTGTGGCGTTCATTTGCCGGTCATTCATGTGTCTTATATTGCGTTGAAATGCATTTATTTCTATTTATTTATTTATTTCATTTCCAATCGGTTTAATACATGAAAGCGGTGTCGTTGTACCGTTTAATTCACTGCCAGTGCCAACACTTGTGCCCCTCCTATGGAGACGACGGCAATAATAATAATACTTTTGATTATAATATGCTTTCGATTCGTATTCTCATATAATATACTATTTTAATGACTGACTCCAACTTTTCGTTCACTTTCTCTCACAACTCAAACCAAAAGTTTCTTAAAACTCTCACTCGAGTCGAGACCAGAGATCACTCCTGAGTTCACGAAAGGAATTTCAACCGTAACTCTCCTCTAATGTTATACTTTATATAAATGCAATTTTTTCAATAATAAAAAATAACTTTTTTTACTTTTGTTCAAATGTTGGCATTTGTAGAAAGAATTTCTGTATTTATCTATAGAACCAATTTTTTCTTCCTATTATTTGGCAAAACCTCACAAAACCTATTCTTATTGTCTAGTATTTGATGGCCGATGCACTCAATTCAGTCACTTTCTCACTAATTCTCACTTTTATTGTGTCGAATACCTTATGAAATGTTAGGATTGTATTCAATGTCGACTCCATGTTCGGCGTCGATACTGTCGGCCACTTCTCAGACAATTGGTGTGTCATTACAGCCGATGCCGACAACGAAATCAAATTTTTATCACATGAGAGAAAAGTTTATCTTTTATTAGGAGTTCTTTCAAAAATCATTGAAATATAAAGTGTTTGACTGTTTGTTGAATTCATTTCCCACAAGTCCTCTAAGGTTTTGTTTTTTAGTTTCAGTGGAATCTCTTGAAAAACCTAATGAACTATTTTTATGCAAAAAACGCTTTAAGATTATTACATGTTTTACGTTTCGATCACCAGTTTCTTCAACTCTCTATAATTCGTGTATAAAAACTAAATATTTTTATATTAAACTTTCATTTCGTGTTTGGGTTACGACCAGTGATTTTGAAATAAAATTTTCAAAATTATTTTATTAGTTATTCGTTTGCTATCGGAAAGGCTTTTGAATGCCATAAATGCCATAATTGGGTAAAACATTATTTTATTGATTCAGCCGTTTCTCTCTCTCCAGTGTTGGCACAAATTTGAGCTATAATTTTGTATTATCTATGAATTTGATTTAAAGTTATATTGTTTTGTTGTTAATCGAAAATTTGATTTTTTAATAACTTTCGGTTCAAAGTCTTATGAAATTCAATTTCGTCCTCAAATATGTTAGTATCGACTGTTTATTCACATTTATAGCCAATAAATTACACAACTTTATGCTGGGATTCTTTTTACACATCAATTATTGGAAATATTCATCGATAAAAAATTCCGGTTTTGTTAAAACATTGAAATCATATTCATTGAAAAGCTTGCAATAAGTGTTCAAAACAGCAATTGTGCGGAAGTTTTATGTATTAAATGTGTTAAACAACTGTTTTCATTAATAACTCTTTTTATCCTCAATTTGTCTGAAAGCAAACTATTGAACGCAAAAGTGGTCTAAAAATTGTTATCAATTTTGAACATAATTTTTAATAAAAGCTTTTCATAAATTAATAAAATGATGTGAAAAGCGATTAGCCTTTGAGTGCCACAAATGGAAAGGTTTAATCATTTGAGTACTGCATCAAATCGATTGGAAATATAACCGCCTGAGAGGTGTGTCCTTTTCATTATAATCTTTCAATTTTTGCTGTAAAAATTCGTCTCACGATTACTGCAATTTTTCACCGAAACCCACAAATTCTTATTTTTCATATATTTGGCTCAAATGGTCGGTAAACCTCTTATTAATCAAATCATATTTATTGGGACAAAACTTTTAGATAAAAGAATTAATTTCCTAAACTTTATAAATGATTTCTAAAACTTATTTTTTATTTACTAACAATTTTAAGAATAGGAATCTTTTTTTAAAAAAATCTTAAAGAAAAGATTTAACGCCTAAATAATAATGAAAACACTTATTTATTAATTGCTTTTGGAATGATTGCCCATATTTTGCCCACAAGTTCTATCCATTTGTCATTAAATTGAATGCGATTCATAACTTAAGTTTCAAAACATATTTTTTTCGGCTTTAAAAATGACTCTCAAGTTCGACACTTTGCTATTTTGGAGATTATTGAGAAGAGTATCCTAAATATGACAGCCCTCAGATGGTTTTACCGATTCAGGTCATGAGCAGTTTTAGTGACTTACTTATGAAGACGTCAACTAATGAATAGATATATTTTTTGGACCAATTTTTCAGAATCTCATTCAAATAACAGGATTAAGACTCAAATAAATATGTTTTGAATTAGAATTTATAATAACTATTGAATTCTTAGAATAATAAAGAAATAGGTTCACTAAATGGCTAACCTTGTTCCATTGCAATAAAAGCATCTGTTCTTGTTATTCAGTAATTATCTGTTTTTGACAACTGTTTGGTTAAAGTATTTGTTAATCAATTCGTTGGAAATTATATAACGAGTGATAATAAATTGCATTGAATTACAATCGGTTTAATTGAATACTAAGTGTAAGAATACATTAAATATATTGATTAATGAATGGAGTGAACGATGAAATTGCAATTTAATCGATTGACACACTTTTAGCTAATTTGTGTTCGACCCAAACAAACCCCTCTCCAAAACTATATAATTTTGTTCTTGTTTTGTGAGCCATCGATGAAAAGCTGATGAAAACTTAATTAATACTTTCTGTCAACAAATGTTGTCTCAATGCAATCAAATGTAGGGAAAAAATTAATTAAATGATAAGTAAGATAATGGTTTACATCAATGGAAATGACTCTCCGTTTAAGTCTTTAGTATAAGAAATAAAAAAACATGAAATTCACATAAATTTTATTTTATTACTTTTTTGAGGGATTTGTCACTAATTTTTATATTTATTCTTTTTTTTACTAAATCTCAAGACATATAAAAACTAAAATGTATTACAATTTTATTTCTCAAGTTCTCTGCCTTTACTTAATCAAAGATTCTCTTTACCTTTGATTTACTATTTTTGTCCATTTTTGTGCTCAAAAGAGTCAAATGATTGGATCACTGCATAGGAATTCCTACTTATTCTCAACGATTCTCTCTTTTAAAAGTGAATTAATTCCGAAGATTTGTTCAATTATTATATCGATTGGAAATCAATTGATGTTTTGAATGACTCTATTATCTATGAGTGGACGCCCTTCCTATCTTACAAAGGCTCCATAAAAGCTAATCAGTTGCTCCGAAACCGTCATTCAATGGAATCATTAATTTTGTGAACAATTGTAACAAAAGTAGTGATATTCTCATCTGTTTCTCAAGAATTAATTCACCGTTTCTTCCGAATTGAAGTAAAATAATTAAATTTAAACATAAAAATAAACGAAAAGTATCTTTTCTAATAACGGCGAGCACTGGCCCTAATCGGTCGTTCCATATATATCCGGGTTCACAAATGAATACCAATTCCTATCTTCAAATGAAATCGTATTTAATGCCATAAAAACTCCAAATAATTAATTCATTTTTAAATGTTTCTTACATAACATGGAAGATATGCTTCCATTTGTGAAAAATATAATTTTTAATTCAATTTTTCTCTTCCATTGTTTGAATTTAATCATTAATTTAAGTTATTCTTCGCTCTTATCATAATTTATATTCATTTTATTTGGAAAACAATTTTGACTTTTTATTGCTTTTTACTCGTGTTTTGATTTTTAACATAATTCTTGAGATCGAGACCTGGAATCAAGAATCGTATCATATCTCAGTTGAAATTGAAATCTCATTTTTATTTACTTATTTGTATTCAAAATGCTCTCAATTTTAAAGAAATTACTTTTTTTTCGAGTGAACTATATTTCAAAAGTAATATTAGTTTTGATTTCATAGAATTTAAATATTTATGAGTAAAATCTTCTTTGCTTTAAAACTTTGCATAACTGTTGTGCTTATTATTATTAATCATTAGTGGATCTGAGCGGAGGTTTTAGTGTAGACTCTGCCTAACGATTGACCCCTTAAGTGAAGGCTTAACAAAACAAATTCGCCGATATTTTTCTATTCATTGCAAATTTAAAGCAAACACCAAATTTAGAGCTCATGTGATGTTATGTCTAATTATATTCTTTATAAAACTTAAAACTCAATGTTTTTAAAGAAATACTTCTTTGGGTCAATGATCTGATAAAAGGGAGATATTTATTCATTGCTATATTTTACAGTTAATGTAACTTTTGATGACTCTATGATTTGCATCAATTTTGAAGCACTTAATCAGAGGGTGTGTCGACACATGTGTTGGTATTGTCCTTTGAGGCTCGCATTAGATATAAGACATCCATCAGAAGCGGCCAACGCTTTTGGCCGACATCTCATTGTTTTCACATCAATTGAGCCAAACTTAAAATTGCTTTTAAAGAAATAAATTCATCGGTAAAACACTCCATAAGACAACTTTCATTGCCTTTGAATGCCATTAAATTTCTTGATATTTCAAAATCAAGTCTCGCTTTTCATTTATTATTCATAAATGATTTAGGATTCAGTCATTTCTCTGGTATTCAAAGTGATAATAGTATTCAGCGATACTTTAATAACTATTATATCCCAGCTTTTCATATGTGTAATAGCCTTTCACTACTTTTAAAGAGAAGACAAAGGAGAAAGAGTGGGAAGCATTGGACTCCAGATTGAATTACCACAAGTTATGGCTTTTTTCATTCGGGCAAAAATAAAAAAAATTAGTGAATTTTAATCCATTTGATTAAAGGGTTGCCGACCGACGGCTGTGAGAGAATTGAAGCAAAAATTAATTAAAATATGTTTTGAGTCACTAATTAACGATCAAAACAATGTAAATATTGCCGAATATTTCTTTAAAACTATTTAATATAATTGTGTGAATTGTGAGAACTTTAATACATCGGATGTTATTTATTTGTCTCATCCTTGATAATCAAAAGAGATTTATTGCACCAGAGTTACTGCTTATTACCCTTTCTCTAGAGTAAGAATTTGCCCAGGAAAAAATAAAATTAATAGGATTTTAGTTCATTTTCGGGAAATTCTTTATTATTTTTTTGTCGAATAAGTCTTATCTTTTTTATTCTAGAAGTCAAAGCATATACTTATAAAGTATTTCAATAAAATAACATTTTCTCAGACTTTTACCGCATTAGACAAAGAGTTTTATGTGGTATCCGAGGCCTTGACTTAGCGGAAACACTTGACATTCCATTGCGAGTGCTTTCCCCACCCCTCCCCAACGCCGTCCGAGGATTCCTCAGACGAATGTCGGCTCTGTTTGTTTGCAGTCCTAATATCTGATATATTTATTGAATTTTTTCTTTTATAATTGTTATAAAACTCATTGAATGATATGTTAAACGCCTTCTATTGTTCCTTAAATTGCTATTAAAGTGGTTCTGATAATCGCTATGATCTTCACAATTATGTTAAACACATATCAAGTAATTAATATTTAAAACTATTTCATAACGTAATACACCTAACGATGAGTATTAGATAATTGTATCTTATTTTGAAGTGTATTTCAATCTAATTGGTCTCCATTTCCACTCAGAATAACATCAAATTGTTTTTACGATTGAGTCCCACATTATTTGAGTTTATGTTTGAGAGCATACGCCTTATCTGAGCATCGATTCAGGACCAGAACTCCGGTACTAATGTCTAATCGGACATAAATTACAAGATATCTCTCTCTCTCTCTCTCTCTAGCACTCTCGTGGAACTTTTAAAATTAAAACATTTGAGTTTAAATTAAGAAATGATTTAAATTATTTACGTAATTAATGAGTAATAAAATGAATAAACCAAAAAAGTTATTGTCTTCCAAGAAAACATGTAATCACTGAGTCGAATATCTCGAAAGTTTATTGATAAAATTATAAAGTAATTAATTATATGTGCTCAGAGAGTGGTCAGAATCAGATTTGAATGGTTTTTCCCAAATGTCCGGAAAACCAATATCAACCAAAAAAGCCGACAAACGCCAGCTATAGTAATCAGATATGAGACGGATCTCAGAGGAAGTTTGCATCAAAAGAATTGAAGTGTAAAACAGAAATCTTAGACTTTGAGTGAAAAACTTTTTGCCAATCAATTGAAGCATAGCTTTGGAGTGATGGACACAAACGGACCACCGCTTCCTCTTTCACATAATGTTAGCCAATGAATCCTTGCTTACATATATACTTTTATATAGCATATAGATTTAAGTCGATCATAATTTATTAAATACAAACTAACCTTGCTACTCATGAGAAAATGATTTTATCTAAGCTTGGATACATTGAACATATGAAATAAATTGACTTTCTTTTATATAAAATTACAAATAATCAAGATAATATTTGCAAATATATTCCATTGAATACTATATTGAATGGGAAGAATGACCGCATACCTGATTGTTGTCCGAATTGACCTGGATAAAAGTCATGAGGCATTTCATATATACTTCTTGAATCAATTGTTTTCGATTAAAGCATTAAATCTCACAAAGCATTGAACGAAAGCAATGAAAGCGATTCAAGTAATTAATGAAAGATTAGTGAATCAAAAAATGATTTGTTATTTCAATAATTTAATTGTTTAATCAGTATATAGGTATTGATTTCGTCATATGTTTCAGATAATGATATAAAATAATAGAAGTAATCAAAAGTTACGAATACTATAATTGTTTTCAGATTCATATTTTATAATATTTATCTCTAAGGCCTTCGAGGGGCTACTGTTAGGCACAATCCCTTATTACTAAATCAAACAAGAATTAATTGTAAATTACCTGTGATTTGACTATCACTTATCACTCAGCTCTCTCTCTCTCTCTCTCTCTCTCTCCCTATATATCTCTTATTAAACGTTTATTATTAGATTAAATGAATGATATGATGGCAACAATTGTCTGGCATTTTATCTCATTCTCGACTCTTAAACTGTTTGACTACAAAAATGATGAAAAGTTCAAACAATTGGCATAATATTCAGTAACTGTTTTATCGTATATTTATACATAACTTTTGCAAAACAAACTGAAATCATCGGATTATTAGCAAATATTTCCCTCAATTGTACTGATTTGTACTTGATAAATGTGTCAAACTGTAATGCGCTGAAATTTTGGTGCTTGTTCTTTATCACAGAAATGTTGATAATCGTGATAATGAGTATTTTTAATGTTAAAAGAATCAAATTCAGTGATATTCAGATAGAGTTTTCAATTTCAAAATTAGTTCTAATTTATTAAAAGTTTGAAGACATGCGTAAAGGATCCGGAATCTAATGAATTGGTTGTATTCATTTCAGATGAAATTATTTAAATATCAGAATAATTCTTTTGAACTCTTGTATTGTTATATTTTAGATTTGATTGTGCTAGAATTTATCAGCTAGATCGTTAAACTATATGATTACAAGTCTTCCAATAGTATAAAACTCATTATTGAGTAGAGCCTATGCTGTGGAGTGAATCTCAATATTAGACTCAAGAATAATAATTTGATAAAATTGAATATTACACTCGAATGTCGGTATTATAAACCACCATTTTTGTGAACTTGCCGGTTTTATGAAACTATTTCTTTATGAACACGTCCTATAAATATAATGTTAAATTAGGTCCATTTTTATTAAGTTTTTTTAATTTTATCAATCA
This sequence comes from Ceratozetes gracilis, assembly GCA_034694965.1. Taxonomy (NCBI): domain Eukaryota; kingdom Metazoa; phylum Arthropoda; class Arachnida; order Sarcoptiformes; family Ceratozetidae; genus Ceratozetes; species Ceratozetes gracilis. Next base: position 26,773 of record JAQIWF010000099.1, read on the forward strand.
TTTTTGTGGCCCATAGGGTTCACCCAGGGTTCATAAAATCGATATTCGAGTGTAGATAATATATCCATTGATTGGTGAGAAACAAATTTGATTAAAGCGCTGAACAGTTAATCCTAAAACTAAAACCAACTTCAAGTTCACATTTGAAGGACACAAATTGATAAACAGATAAATGATCCAAATTTGATAACAGAGTAGCCGCTCCTCAAGTTCTCTATTAATAAAAATAAGTTTTGTCTCATAATTCACACATTTATTAAAACCGAATAATAATATTAGGTTTAAATTAAATATCTATAAAATGTCGTATCATATAATCAGTTTGAGTGAAATCAAGTCTTTCATTACGAGATCAATGGTCGCCATCGGCACCAATAAATCTCACGCCGAAACTTTGGCGGATGTGCTGGTAATGGGTGACTATAGGGGACACTTCAGTCATGGGCTCAACCGATTAGGCATTCATTTAGTTTGAGTTGAGTTTTAAATTCTAATAAATATATCGACAGAACTATATTTGGAGGACATTCGCACCAAATCGTGTCGTTCGGACACTGAGCCGACAATTTTGAAGGAAACTGCAGCCACTGCTTGGGTAGACGGCAACAATCTGTTGGGACCAGTGGTTGGCAAGTTCTGCATGGATTTGGCCATTAAAAAGGCAAAAGAGGCCGGTATTGGATGGGTTGTAACCAAAGGTTTAATTTTATTTATTTTAATAATTTATTATAACTTCAATGAAATGTGTGTCCACTCAGGAAGTAATCACTTTGGAATCGCCGGTTTCTACAGTATGTTAGCGATGCAACAAAACCTTCTGGTCTGTTGTCTGTTCCCTATGTCTTAAAGCAATTATCTCTCAACCAATCAATTCTTAGGGAATGTCATTCACGAATGCATCGCCATTAGTGGCCACAACTCGAGGTAAACAACCATTTTTCGGTACCAATCCGTTATCATTGGCAGCCCCCGCCAATAATGGTGATAGTTTTGTCCTGGATATGGCCACTTCGGTGGTAGCCTTGGGCAAAGTGGAGATCGCTGACAGGAAAGGGGAAGATATTCCAGATAACTGGGCTATTGATAAGGACGGCAAACAAATAACAAAACCAAAAGATTTGGGAGCGCTGTTGCCTTTGGGAGGACCTGAAAAATCAAGTGGTTATAAAGGTTATGGATTGGCCATGCTCGTTGAGATCTTCACTGCAATACTATCTGGTTCTGCAGTGGCACCAAATGTTCGCAAATGGACTGATAATCACACGATCGCTAATTTGGTAACACATCAGTCATTGTAACCAATGAATGACAACTCTTTTGCCTTAAGGGTCAATGTTTTATAGCCATAGATCCGGAATCATTTGCTCCCGGATTCTCAGATAGAATGTCAGATCTGATTGACTCGTGTCGTAATCAGGAGCCGGTAGAGGGACAGCCAAGTGTGCTCGTGGCTGGAGATCCAGAAAAAGAACATATGAAAAAGTGTGACACACAGGGAGGCATTGCTTATCATATCAATCAAATTACTTTTGCGGTAAATAACTATCCATTTATTGATCATTTGTACTAAAAATGACTCAAATATTTGATGAATAGAAGGGAATCGCTTCCCGTCTCAATATCGAAGCGCCCAAACTCTTGGAGTAAATGAATCTCTTTTATCATTCAATTGAAATCAATTTCTTTGAATAAACTCTTTGACGTCAATACTCTCACATTTGATGTGTTGTCCAATAAGTTCTTCACTAATGTCTTCTCCAAACGGCTCTTTGGCTGAAATGTCCACCATTTCTATCGACTCTTTGTCTCTGAGAACCAAATGGGGATATTTGTGTTCATTAACTAATTTCAAGACACCATTCCATGCAATCATAACTCCGTTATCAGAGCAGAGGTTTTTTGGAGGAACGAAAACATCCACTCCTTCTGTTTGACAGTAGTTTTTAATAGTGTTTGTAATGAATTGATTTGAAGCACAGCCGCCACTAATCACTAGTCTTATTGGTTTGTCTTCAAATAAATCATTATTTGTGACAAAACTGAAGGCTCTCTGAAGTCTTTTGATTAACATAAAAGTGATGGCATATTGAAGAGAAGCACAGATATGGTTGGCTTCGGGTAAAACCCGGTCCGGTTCTAAATCCAACTCCTTTTCTAAGCGATCAATGAGTGAATAGATTTGATTTTGAAATCCTGTAAAACTAAACTGACAGCTCCTGAGTGGAGAGGTGTAGAGCGGGTATCTGTTAATGTCAGTAAAATAAGCAAAAGGGTTACCACTCTTGGCTAATAATTCAATAGCAGCCCCTCCACATATTTGGTCATAAGGCGGGCCTAAATTTTTAAGTCTCAGTCTTCGTGCAGTTTTGTCCATCATATCTCCCGGCGCTATATCTATGGACTGACCCAATAATTTGAATTCATTTATATTTGAAACAA
>JAQIWF010000100.1:0-28938 GCA_034694965.1 Ceratozetes gracilis
CCACTTAACATCGTTAAAGTTGTGCTCAACCATAACAGCCGGGGATCTATTTATGTGTATAGCGTTGAGATACAAGAGATCAGGTCTGAAGTGGCGAACATAGCATTTGTTGACCATTATATCGAAAAACTCTCTGAAAGAACTGCACGGATAAAACAGGCATTTCCTTCCGCTTCACAGGAGCCCAGAGTTATGGACTATTCTGACGAACCCCCAAAAGTGTTGGTGTTCTGCGAATTCGTGATATTCTTGTGGCTCACAATTAATTTGATTCCACTCTTTTCCGTTCTTCTGATCCTCTGCTTTGAGGGTAGAGAAGTAGCCGACGGAAAGGAAACCAAATCTTTTGTCATTTATTGCAAGAGTTATGGAAACAGTTTTATCTCATGTGTTATGACAGCAATGATGGCCAGCACTCTGACAGTTAGTTTAAACACTTCTCTCATTACGATCTTTCGGTTTGGTATCAAAGAGAAGGTTAAGTCGATGTACTTTAATATTATGCGATACTTCTATTTGACTATCATTTTAATGATGGGGTCGATATCTGGTTTGGTTTGTGTCGCTCTGGCCATTATTCGCTTCGAGAGGAATGCAGAGCAAGAATCCTTATTTTGGATCATTACTATATGTTTTGGATATTTCTTGTTTGCTCTGATTTGGTTACCAATCCTTGTATTAATTGGAGGACAAATCGGCTTCTTTGTCATCGAGGAGAAAGAGAACGCCGTCTTATCAGAAGAAGCTTCGAAGCCATACATAGCTTCAGACGGTGGGCCACCAGACGACAAGGGAGGACCAAAAAATGGAGTGCCAGCAAAGGGAGGAACTGACAAATCTAAAGCACAATCTAAAGCACCCAAACCTGTCACCACAAAGGGCTCTAAAGAATCGATTGGAAATCAATATTACGCTGAACTCATGAAGGATAAGAATAAGAGAATTAAATCCATTTCCAAATATTGACCACACATTTAGACATTAATTTTGAAATGATTTCCAATTATCTAAATTTTATTTTAATTATTTAAAACATTCCTTTAGTTTATGAAAAGTGAAATAAAAACATAATTGAATTAATTTGAAATACAATACAAATGTTATGTAAATGAGATTTAAAACATAACAATTTGAGGGATATTTGAATTTATTCTTCATTTTTTTAAATCTTAATCTAAAAACAAATGTCTGTCAATTGGAAACCAAATGCATTCATTGCGACATCTTTTTAGTGAAGAAATTGACATCACTTTCGCCGATAAGATTCATTTGAGTGACAGAATATATTAACTGATTTCTAGCATTTCCAGCGAAGTGATGTTTACCGAAATTCTTGAAGAATTTACGAGTTGGAGCATAAGTGGACTGACCCGTAGCTTTGAGAGGAATGCGAATCAGACCCAGACTTTCCTTGATAAAATCGCGGGCAAACATATGATTCTTTTCGATCCATTCAAACACAGAATACGGCAATTCTTTGACAAAGAAGTGCAAAACCTTTCTTTCTTCGACCAAATGAGAGCAAACTCTGTCTTTGATAGTGAACTGACCGATGGGTGGATTGAAATTAATCTCTTCCATTAATTCCCGACACAATGCGGCCACAATTTCCTTCTCATCGACAGTCTTTTCGTCAGAATGTCCTCCGGGAAACCCAAAGCGTCCGTCAGAGCGCATCTGCACCAATCCATAGATCACTTCTTTGTCAAGTCTATTGTCTTTAGTCCAGAGCAATACATGCGATGCGTGGGTAGAAGTGCTATACTTTCCCATCGCATCTTCCAAATCAATCAAATGATATTTATCTGCCATTTCAAAGTTTTTCTGATCTCTCTTTGCTTTAATTGCTTCAAATCTTTAATTTTGTCAAAATATTTGGCAATTATTTGAAAATAATTTCAAATATAATTAAATGAATTTTTGTATTATTGGAAAACAATATTTAAAACGACTTGTGATCGAAATTAGCAAAAGATTGTGACATAAAAGCAAATCTTGAATAAGTGTTGTCCACTATTGTCCACTATCCAATATTATAGGGTCAGACAAAACCTTCGTATCTGCAAATATTCGAGAATCTGACTCTATAAATCTAAAGCAACCAGCATAATTTTTTTGCCAAGACTCAACGAAAGATTGTATAAATAGAAATTATCTGAAACTTTGACCAAAAATTTTAACCCTTTTAAATTTACCCAGGACCTTAATAAAATTTTGCTAAAAGCCAAAACCCCCTAAACTATAAACTAAAAGAAAGGCAACTTTTTTAAAAGGATGACATAATTCATAACTTTGTAAATATGGCGCAAAATGAAAGTTTTTAAATGACCTTAAAATTTAGTCAATTAATATGATTAAGGCATCCATTTTTATCCCGAAGTGATATCATTTTAAGATCTGAGAATTATTAAGGAATATCTTATATTCTTTTAAAACATTTTATAAAATTGTTGAAACTTTGATTCTTTAAATATTATTCTGAGATTCACAGATTTCTGTTTACATTCATAATATAATTGATTGCCTTGATTATTTTTATGAGAATACATGATAAAGCATAATTAAGTCGAAATGTTAACATTAAATTCTATTCTACATGAGTAATCTAGTATGTTTTATCGCTACAAATAATTTTGTCCTTTCTATTCAGCCTATAATGAAGTTTAACTGAAAGTTGAAATGAAAAGCAGTGCTCATATATGAGAGGTGTGACTGTATTTTGGCTTTTGATTCAATTGATTAGTATTTTAAATAAATTTGAAACAAATATTTCTGTAATCAATGAACTCATTGTATGTCTGAAGGGTTTAATTGTTGAGAACGCGATCCAACTCTCGACTCAATAGTTACGAGAAGTTCGTATTCCAAACACAAAATATGTTTTAACTTTTTGCCCGTAATTTGAATTTATTTTTATTTGTAAATCGTTTGTCAAAAGAATAGACAAAAAGAGTTACAAAATGAATGCATTTGTCATCTCTTTATCCGTGTCTTTAATTTTGTTGAGTTTACGTCTGAGTGAATGCCGTTTAGCGGATTTCTGTGACGTCCAGTCATTTGACACAGTGTTCAATATCGGGCACTACGTCTACTTCGTCAGATGTGGAGAAGTGTGGACTTACGACCCAAGAATGTACGAGGGGGATGGTGGCTTCATTAGAGACTATTCCATATATTCGTTCGCTCGTGCTAATTTTAAGGCCGCTATAGAGAAGAAATATAAAGGAATCTATGACAGCAAGTATCTGCGTTTCACTGTCTTCTCCATCCAAGAGCTCGATTGTAGAGCTACTCCTGAGAATGTGATCAAGAACTGCCACCGAGCCATCAAAAAGTGGAATCACATGACAGTTATGTTGGACAACAAAACTGCCATTACTTTCAAATACGATCACGAAATCAGTTACACAAATGATTCCAATAATGCACTTCAGTTCCCAGCAAAACAGGACATGGATTCCAATGAAAGACACCAATTCTGGCCGAATGTCTCACAAATTACAAACCCTTATGAGAAGCGTTCGGGAAAAGCAATCGTTTATTCGACTCTTTTCGTCACAAACAAACACACGCTTTACGTCGGTTTGTATTGACTTCGACTCACTTTTAAATGAATTAATGTCTTTGAATATCATCCAAATTAGTGCTGTATTTGGAGAAAACTAATGAATTCCTCTTAACTTACGTACAAATTGAAGAATTCATGTACGACAACAGCAAACTCTCTGATCCTAACATATGGGGAACTCTGCAATGGGCACGGGCAGAACACTTCACTGGTCATGTCATTGGACTATTTTACCAAGAAAATAGGAACAAGGTGTTTCTCGTGGGTCGTATTAATCACATCGAAAGTCCTGTATTTGAGGATCAGTTGTATTCAATTAGCGGAGCAAATGGTCTTCACGTTGACTTCACTCCTGAGGTCTCATTCAATGCATTTAAATAAATGCCAATAATTAATAACTTTCCCGCAAAACAGTACCAACCATTAGAACAGGGCTCTGATAGTCGAAAGGTTAGGACGTCAGGTGATCTGACAAATGTGCGCATTCACTTCGGATGTGATCCCGAACCCCCACCCGAAACCTCTCCTTCTTCATCAAGAATGAAGAGATCAATCAAAGAAAGCGAATCAATGCCCCGATTGAGTTGGGAGGCCCTCCACAGAGAATTGAGAGACGACTGGATTCAGTTGTCTATTATGTCATTTGTCGCTCTCTTTTTACTTCTAATTATTTTCAAACTCTCTAAGAATTGATTCAACAAATTATTCAAAATTACTATTTCTTTGAATTTATTTGGTTATAATAAACTACTAATAGCTTAATAACATGAAAGTACATTTTGATCAGTAATTCTGGTGTGGGTGAGGGAGGAGTAACTAAAACATAGTCCAAACATCAGAAGAATAGAATTTCTGCCAATTTACGACTTTTCCTATTTTAAAATAATTTAAACATTTAACAAATAATAATAATAATAATAATGAACGATACAGTAAATGACCTTTTTTTAACTAATAGAGTTATTTTAGCCTACTTTAGCAAGAGAGTCAAAAATTTGAAATTGGAGCTAAAAATGACATTTCTTATTGCAAATTTTGTGATTTAAGTTAAAACATAAATGAATCCTTTGTAATGCTCCTTATAAAATTTTGAAACTTTGTCGTTAAATATAATTTTTACTAGATATTTGTATGTGTTAATGTTTTGCCCTCGATCTTCACCCCATGCTCGTTAGTATCCCTGTTTATTGAACAGATGTTTTAAAATAAGAAGTGTTTCATATTTAGGACTAATCTATTCTTGCAAATGAAAATATGTTCCAAATTTTAATTTAATTTTATGAATGAATCATAATTTAAGTGAATTTTTACTAAATCTCGTAATGAGTGTTACGTTGTTTTTGATTACTTTCAAGAATTGCTTTTATTTACATACAATTCTGTGATTCATTCAATGAGTGACTCATAAAATACGTGACAATTGCTTTGACTTATTTAAGCCCTTCAGTCAATGTGTGGAAAACTATTGACTCAATTGTTATAACAATTAGTCATTTAAATTGATTAATAATTAGTTTTATTTAACTAATTGCTTTATCATCCATTGCTTCATAGATGAGATCAAATTTTAACCTTTAATTTAAAGTTTCATTTTAGATAAGGTGTGGAAAATTCCTATCATTTGAAATGTGAGGAAAATTGCATTAAATGAGTTGATATCAATTTGAAGATAATGTGAGCAGTTGTTGGACATCGGAATCAAAGAATATGAGATACAAAGACCACAAAAATGAGACCACAAATCAATGTATTCTTGGTTTTATCGAATGATATAAAATTAGCAAAAATGTCTGCTCTGACCTCAAAACTGATGTCTCTATTATTTGTATTTTTTCATTGAATTAATTACGAAATATATTTAAATAAAATTCAATTCATTAAATAAATGCATTCTTTTACTAATAAATTATTAGTAATAATGAGTAGTATATCGATCACTGATCAGAGATGGGGAAAGTGGGATCAAACATCTTTAAGAAATGTGCAAAAGACTAGAAGTTTTAATGTAAGGTACATGTTGGAAAGGCTTACTGGTGCAGTGGGCTAAGGTGTTTGTAGGCGAGCTGTGTGGGTTCGAGCCTAGGAGCTGCCGAAGGCAGCGAACAGACACTTAAAAAGTGTCTTAAGGCGATGGCGCGCATAAAACATGTATTTTTGCATTTTGTCAATACTTTTGAATCTTTAATAGCATTTGGAGAAAATAATTTCGATATATATATAGCAATACAATCAGACATTTATTGTTTAAATTAATTTAAACTCAAAAGTAATAGAAAATGAATGGAATATAATTGAAATGAATTAGAGTTCAATGGATTATATTTTATAATTTTGATTAAATTTGACGAAACAAATGAAACAAAAGATTAGTTTAGACTATAGACGCAAAAATGGGGACTAAAGTAAAGGAAACAACAATTAAATCGAAATTTTCTGTCGAAAGACAATCAATGCTTTGAAGAGAAAATGAATTTCAATCGAAAAGGTATTAAATTATGAGTCGATATAACAGTCATTAAAGAGATGTTTCGATGCAATAATTCATTTGATTTGACGGATGAATACATGTCTTCATTGCGCCTCCGCTTTGGCCCTCTTTGGAGTTCCAACGCTTTAAAGATATCGAAAAATTAATTTCCAAAATCATTGAACACAAGACATGAACTCACTGTTCATTAGATGATGCGGTCGACGCTCTTTTGGGGGCGGGTTTGGCCGCTGGTGCGGAATTGGCCGTGTCCTGCAACCACCTGACTTGTGTGGCCGGACCATAACCCTTCTCATTTCGAGCCGCTATTCTAAATATGATGGCGGGTTTAGTGGTGGTGTCGATATGTGCTGTCGACAAATGGGTGTTCCCTACAGTACACGACGCCTGACGTCCACAATAGACGCGAATAAATGCCAACTGATTTGGATTGGAAGTCACCGTTTGTTGTCCGGCACCAGTCGTCGCAGACTTCACCGCTAAATATACCGAATATTCTGTGATCTCACCAGAAGTGAACTGAGGCGCCTCCCACGACAGGTGAGCCCCTTCTGAGCTCTGAAACACAAAGCATTATAAATACAATCTATGCGTCAAATATAGTCAAATGTAAACCTTAGTTATTTTAATAGCAGAGGGCGCTCCCGGATAGCCGGGTAAACATGTTTTAAACGCAGATATCTCACTCCAGGGTCCGCGACCACACGCATTGACGGCCGCCACTCGAAGCTTATATGCAGTGCCCGGTTCGAGCTCTGCCTTTATATGATTCGTCAAATTCGGAATCGAATTGGAGTCGAAGTCTAGGTCTGGGTCTCGCTTTTCTATACCTTCCGGAACCATTAGGAAGTGCTGGACTGTGCATTGATTTGTCTTAAGGATCGCCACATCAAACCATTGATTTTTATTTTTGAGGGGCTGTTTCACTATTGTTTTTGTTGGTGGAGTCGCACATATTTGTGAAGCACCGTTGGAAACAGCACTCGATATGGCGGCCGACGCCAATGTAGCCAAAGGGTCAGTGTCTGTATTGGGCTCAGACTTAACAGCAGAGGGTGGATCGGGGTCGTCCGACAACATTTGCAATGGAGGGGCCGCCCCCGGCATCTCTACCTTCAAACCTTTAATAAATTGATAGATGTATTGCTTGTTTGTCATATCAATAAAGGCTTACCACTCGTTGCCGACGGATTATTGCCCTGACCTAAGAGTGCGCTTTCCAAAGTGCTCTTGGTTATCTTTGGACTCTTTTCTTGAACGGCTTGTGAAGGATCCGGTTCTGGTTCATCGTCAGCGCCATCCACTTGTGGTATCTTCTTAGGTGTGGCCGTCTTAGAGTCTGTGGATGTAGTGATCGGTAGTGTTGACGCCGGTCTTGTTATGATTGTAGCCGTCGGCGTCGTTCCCCCCGAAGAAGAAAGGAAGACAACTCTCTGCCCACCAATAGTGGTAGGGGTACCTGTGCCCGTCTGTAATATGCGAACACCTGCTGGTAGTGAAGTTCCCGGCGCTAACACTATTTTAGGAGTTCCTCCGCCAACGATTCCTGATTTGAGAGCAGAGGCCGGGATTGTTATGGTTTTGGTTCCGCCTTTAAATCACAAAAATTATATTAAATCGAATAATTTGAATATGAGTTCATTACATACCTGTGCCGGTGGCTGACTGTAACAGCGAAGACGGCAATTGCAATGTAAAGGGTTGACCCGCCTGTTGGCCCTGATTACCAATTATGACAGTTTGTGACTGTCCGCTACCCGACTGTTGTGGTGTCTGAACGACAATCATCTTAACTCCTTGAGGGCCGGTAACTATTTTAGCCGGTGTTGCCTGAGTTGTGCCCGTTTTGGCTGTAGTTATCATAACAGTCTTCGTGCCATCTGTTCAATGCATTCAATTAATGACAATCTGAAGAATATCTGTTAATTTGGATCATTACCTGCAGAGGGTTTGGAAGCGGTGGCGCTAATAGTCGTCGGAGTTTTGATAACAGTTGTGATAACTTTCTGTCCGCTCGCAGTAGTGGTCACCTGATTGGCAGTGTTTGCGAATTGGAACAACTGTTGTGCCTGAGAGGCCTGAATAATGGTTTGGGTGCCCGGCTTCTGTCCGGGTTGGGTCGCCACAAGTTTGACCACTTGACCAGACGTCAAACCCTTAGTGCCGGCCGGAGCCAGCGTTAAGCCTTGTGCTGTCTTCACTAGAGTCATGAGCTGTGGCTGACCAGCACCGGACTGTCCAGCCTTTTGCACTATTAGTTGTTTGGTTCCCATCGGACTCTGTCCGGGAGTTATAAGTCTTATGGCCTGTTGTCCTCCACTTGGCGTAAATTTAATGGTCTGTCCGCCGGCTGTTTGAATCAACTGCTGAGGAGTCAAAACACGGACTGTATTTTGAGTCAAAGGAGTAGAAGGAGGGGTTGAAGTGGTTTGAGAACCAGGAGTCGCCATCTTCTGTGTGGCCGCAGCGGCAGCCGCCAGAGCTGCCATTCCTGACAGTTGACCCGTCGATGTGTTAGAAACTGGCGTTGCATTGGAAGCAATCGGTAATATCGGCTGAAGAGAGAAACAGTTCATTAATTATCCAAAAGATAAGTCTTAACCAACCGATGGGATCGGCTGTTGAATAGCTTTCGGCGATGTTATTGAAGGAGTAGTCGGAGTCGGGACTGCTATTGGAGTCTTAGCCAATGGAATACCGGGCGGATGAGCGGTAGACGACTGTTGCGTTTGTTGGTTGGGAGGGATGTCGTACTTTTGAATTTGAAGTAAATAGTAGTCAGCGGTAGGGACTGCACCCCAACATATTTCCAATGTATTGGTGGCCGCTCTGACCAATTGGACTCTTGTAGGCGACGGCGGTTTTTCCGTTTCCAAATACCACAAGTCTTTACAACAGACCTGATTATTCCATGCCTTCCGATAGCCATCCCGTCCTGACCACACGTAAAGGCGTGTACTGATGGCAACGGCGCAGTGACCAGCTCTGGCCCGCGGCACAGAATCATCAAATGACTCATTGGTAATGAACTCCCAGGTCATTGTCTCCAAGTTAAGTGCAGCCAAAGTGTTGGTACACTTCCACTCCTTCTCCTGAACACTACTACCAGTTTTAGCGTCATTTTCACAGACCAGTGGAACCCAACCACCGAAGACATACATCCGGTTATTGATTAGTGTCGCCGAATGCAATGAACGAGGAAGGGGTGGAATTCCTGTTAATATCCGGTGTTTAGCATTGAAATAATGAAATAGAAGTCAAGTGCCATACCGTTGACAATAGGCTTAGTCCACGTCATTGAGTCGATGTCGAGAAGCCAGAGGTCTCCTAAACGGCATCCACTCATTCCTCCATATATTATGAGTTTGGAATTCTTGCCGTCGGGCGGGGAATACGCGACAGCCGTATGAGATTCACGGGGAGGGGGAGGAGTGCCGAAAGTTGAAGGAAGTTCCCATTGCATTACATTAGAATAGGGACGCATTTCCAGCACAAACAGATCATTAAGGTATCTGTCAATACATCAGACAATAGTTGGAAATGTGATAAAATAGGTCTCAAACTATCAATAGTTTAGATATCGTTCTCTTTTGGCAAATGAGGTAAATATTACAAACCGGGGAATATTGTTCTTTGGGTCATCACTATCATTGGCCAGACCTCCGAAAAGGAACACTCGATTGTTGATCAGTGTAAAGGAGTGTCCCAATCGTGGACAGGGATAATTTACTCCGTTTTTCGGCGGCCTTGGCTTAAGTCGTTTCCATTCCCAACGACTGGCCTGAAGTTCGTACAACTCATTGGAGTACTTCCCGTACTCAACCATTCCTCCGAAGACAAGAAGTCGTGTGCCATCGCATACAAAGCCATAAGCGGCACACCCGGGAGGGATATCGCCTTTAACTTGAGGTACAAACCATTGGTTTGTCGCTGAAATCAATGCATTTCTTTACAATCCTTTCTCACAATTAAGTTCACAAATATTTGCATTTAATTAAAGTTATAATCGACTGTCAAATGAGTTAATTATAAATTAATTAAAAGTAATTAAAACTTTTTTTTAGTGAACGTATTTTCTCACAAAAACTTTATTTTTATTAATTTAATAATTTATTGATATTTGATATTAGGTTTGAAAGATAAGTTCAAATCCAATTTGAGGCGGATATCAATAGTGGGTAATAATAACTCATTTGTTTGTAGCTAAACATTCAAATTAATAAGTATCTTGGTAATAGATGCGCAACTTAATATGCAGAATTAAATTAAAATTAATTAGTTGGTGTTGACAATAGGGGGGTTTGACTGTACAAAAATGTCGTACTTTAAAGGCAGTCGCGCTTTTGTATGGCCTTAACTGTTATACATAGAAATCGATATATATTAGAATAGGCTGTATATATAGGGGACTCATATATATGAGTATATATTATACGTATAAATAATAATAAAAAACAAATACATTATTGTGTTATTGAGAGTGAAAACAGTGTCTGACTTACAAGTATTGAAGACATGGAGTTCGTCGACAATGCCTTCATTGCCGCCACCGAACACTATCATCAAGTCTTTAATAGAGACGGCTCTGTGGCCATGTCGTGGTCGGGGTGCCGGTCCCGAACTGGAGTGTACTTTACGCCACTTCATTATGGGAGCAGACATTGTGAAGAAGACTCTGAGAGCGCTCACAGCCCACTACTGGCACTACTGTCGACACTACACCACCTCTCCTATTGGTCGACACAACACCGCCAATGCGCCCAACATTAACAACGTTACCAAACCCTATCCTCCACTACACAGTCCACTACACAGCCCACTACACAGCCCTCTCCACTACACCTCAATCTCATGACAAACACAAATATTCCCCAAATTTACTGATTATTACACAAATTGGCGATAAATATATGAACCGATAATCACATCCAATAGAAAGCACTCATTAATGCAAACTATGCCATAGGGAGAGGTTCGGCACATGTAGTCCTTTCGGTCATTGTCCTCATTAGTCATGAGTTCGGCCTTCAATCAAATAAAACAAAGAATTGGACTAAAAAACAAACTTTAATTTAAAACATTTGATTCAATTGTAGTCTAATTTACATAAAATATTAAAACATTTGGTTATTCAGTAAATCAATGATTTGTTTCTCTGAAGAGTCGATAAATAAATTAAATATAAATAGATTTATATATTAATTAACATTTCAGTGATATTAACAATAATTGAATTTCAAAAATACTTATAATTCTTGTATTCGAAGTATTTATCGAGGAATCAGTTAATTAATTGTCATTTCATTAGTTTTCATGGATTTAATTCAATACTTGTTTATCGGAAGAGAACTGATTCCGGATCTAAGTCTTCAAACTCTTTGAGGTGTAATAATATGTCTTTTTTGGTGATTATTCCCAACAAACGACTGAAACAATAAATGAAAACAATTATAGATTTGCACCGAAAGAGTGTCCGAAAGAGATATTACCCGTTATGAGTGACGAGCACTTGTCTGAGTCCTAACTTTCTAAACATATCGATCACTGTTTCCATAGGAGTCTGATCTGTGATAGTAATCGGCGCCAAATCAACGACTCTTCTTAGTTTGAGAGGCTCTGGAGTGTTGGCTGTGGGCACATATCCTGTGCTGAACAGGACTATTGTGTTCTCAAACACTTCTGACGTTCGCTTAGCGTTAGTGAGGGCTAAACTCAAGTCCTTTCGAGAGACAAATCCCACCAAATATTGAGACTCTCGCGAAACGACAACAGGAAAGCCGTTATGGTTTGTACTCTTCAGCAGATTATCGATATCGTCGACAGTCATCGTGTCCTGAGTTAAGACTGCGAGCGGCGGTTCATTCCTCTTCGGTCTCATAGCGTCGGCGGCAATAGTGGTGTGCGGGAATTCCTCTTTGTTGTCGAGGAAGGGATAGCCATTGAGTTCAATGTGTGCGTCATAAACGCCTTTTTTGCCCAACGCGTCGCCCACCCATTTGGCCGCCATTATGGCTGACATAAGCGGCACAATAAAGTTGACAGAACCGGTCAGTTCGAACATTATCACCACAAGAGATACTGTCATTCGAGTCACTCCTCCGAGCACTGCTGCCGCGCCCACCACTGCGTACAGACCTTTCAATCAAATACAAGTGAGAAATATTGGAAGAGTTGATAAGTGAGTGTCAGTCATACCCGGACTCATACAACTCTCGCCAGAGTTATTGCAGGCGTCCTGAAAGAACCACCACTTCGGGTAATTGTATGCTATCTGTTCCATAGTTATGCCGACAATACGACCGATAATAGCGCCCATTGCGAGGGAAGGGATGAAAAGACCGGCCGGAACTTTGATGCCAAACGTAAATATAGTTATCACTAATTTGAATATAAGCGCCAAAATGAGTAATCCTAAGGACTTGTAGACTCCGGGCCCCGCCTGAGCGATCTGGACGTGTTCGTTCACATTTGTGAAGTTGCGGTAATAGTCGCACAGAGGGGTCTCATCTGCGATACCACACGGACTGAACAACATTTTGATCAAATCTGAGGAATTCATTCGAGTGTATGGGTTGGGGAACGCCACCACTGCTGTTATTAGCGTCACGGCTAAGACCTCACTAATGGGGAACTGACCCAAACGGGAGAACTTTCTGTGTTGACACCACCGAAGGTTAGCTTTAATGAAAATATTGCCGATAAGACCTCCGAAGACGCCTAACATAACGAATGGAACCAATTCGAAGAGAATCCACGGACGCGTGTAATCGATATAAAACATTACCAAATGCTCAGTACCTGAAGGGAAAGGCATTCACTTTAGACCATTGGCTTTAGTTTTAATAATTACCGAAAGGATTAATGGATCGCAAGACGAAAGCGGCGACTAATGCGCAGAAAAAACTCCTCCAAAGAGTTTTGAGGGGAAAATAATATGAGACCTCTTCGAGAGAGAACAACACTCCACCGATTGGAGCCCCGAAAGCAACGGACACCCCCGCAGCTGAAGCGGCCGATAATATTTCACGCTTTTTAGCCTCATTTTTGCCATATTTTGGGAACAAATAGCTGAATATATTTCCTATACAACAGGCGCAGTGAACGAGAGGACCCTCTTTACCTAATGATAGACCGGCCGCTACTGTTAACATCATACCTGTCCAATCAAAACAGCATTAGATCATTGAAGAGTACATAACTTTGGAGATAATACCCAATGATTTGATAGTAAGCGTCCATTTGCCTAAATATCCCCTAATTATGAATCCGGAGAGTATTGTCTTAATTTCTGGAATACCGGACCCACAGGCATAGGGTGCAAATGTCCGGACAAAACCGGCGGCCAAAAGTGCGAATAAAAATGACCACAAAATGTAGAAAAAGTATGAGACTATGTATGAGCCGACAACTGCTGAAGTCTCGCTCAAACCAATGAGTTCGGGCCATGTCTTCCATTGCTCGCAGTGTTCTGTCCATAACGTGCCTGAAGTGAAACACTCTTTCAATCAATTCTTCATTACATCAAAGAAGGAAAGCCTACCTTCGAGTTCGGTGTCATTTGAAGACCAACAGCACTGCTCGCGATTTAAATAGAAGGCTTGTGGACACAACCCATCCTTAAGGTCTTTAAGCCACCCAGCACCTATATCTATGATACCGGCCACTACACCCGTGAATATACCGACGAGAAGGACACACAGCCATCCACTCCAAGCGTCGTGAGTGGACTTAACCATTTCGAAGAATGAGTTGTTCTTTCGCTTAACGATAAATCTGTGGCGCATTCTATCCCTCGCAATATCTCTCTGCCAATCGATGGTATGGAAGTCCTCATAATGGCTTTGGTTTGGAGGCAGTTCCCCATCGATTTCTGACATCATATCAACAATTAGTAATCAAAGCAATCAGTCATTCAATTAGTCTTTTGATTTGAAGGGAAGGGAAGCCGGGATTAAGTGGATTAGGATTTTGGAATTCAAACCAAATAATAAAATAAATGAATAAATAAATCAAAAGAAAAATTGAAGTCAAAGAATAAAATAGATTTGCGAACAGACCTCGAGTTAGACTCGAATTAGTATTGTCTGAGAATTTAATAAATCTATCGAATTCAGTGAATTCTTTGCCGGATGAGTCTGAGGATGAGCTGGAGTGCGAGTGACGAGGAGGACGACTACTAGTGTTTTGGCTCTGATTACTGTCTAATTGTATCAAAAGGTCTGACGGATTACATGCGGGGCTAAACATTTCAAACCCTAAGACACCAAAAAGACACCAATCATTAGATTCAGTCAATAATGAGTTCATTGTATTAACCATTAGTTGGGTTAGTGTTTGGGGACGACATGTCTTCACAACATTAGTATCAAAAGTGCAGTAAATCTCTTATCTAATTCTGAGTTACTTTTAGTCAATGACAGCCTTTTGAACATTAATTGCAGTAATTAGTCGTCAAAACAGTACTGAAATTATGAGTCATTTGTTTGAAAACATAATTCAAAACAAATTGAAAAACGATAACAAACTCTGGTTTTCATTACACTAATAGTCTATCAAATGATTAATGGGTTTAACACTCAAAACAAATATATTTGGAGTGAATTAAGACATTAATTATAAGACAATTGAATACCTTTTTGTTCGTTAGTATTAGTGTTAAGACTGGAAACAGATTTAATGTCAATCATGTCTTCATCTGACGATTGTTTATGTCTTAGACTATCAAAGGACGAGTAGTTGTCTAATGTTTTACCACTGTTTGAAAGCATTACTTTTTCGTCACTTTCTGATAGCATTTTAATAACAATTTATCCATTATTTTGATTAAAATTTGTTAAAAACCAAATCTTTTAATTTGTTGTCATTTGACGACTCATTTTGAACATACGATAAGCACTCAATTCATACCATTTTTGTGGATATTTTGTATAAAGGAATACGGTTTTCATTCTATAAGTTTTAGCCCTAAACTGAAACATAATATAAAAACGCCTCCGATTTGAATGCATGACATTCCAGGAATTGCTTATAAAGAATATTCTAAGAATTCAATTCTTGCTTGGTTACACACCATCTTGTGAGAATTTACTTCATTATTTTATGCAGCAAGGTGTTTAGGTGTTTCTACTCAAATTTCCAATTAATAAATGACTCATTTAGTAATAAATAAATTGTAAAAGGTGGAACGTGTGAATTATCAGACAAGAATTTAGTCACGCCTTACAATGTTTTTACATTGTCAATTTTTTACAAGTAATAAATCAGGATAATGTTCAAGGCCTTATAATATTAAAAACAAAAATGGATTTCCTAAATGGAATAATTTATGAGAATATAGCTAGCACAAATGAGATAGTTGAAAATATTCCATTAGGAGTATGGAAGTCTAGCGATAGGACAGTAGATAGAAAATTGAGACAATATTGTGATAAGAGAGGGAAAGTCATACTTTTCTTTGCCGTCATTTTGTCGATTGGAAACTCTTGAGACACTTGAGTGATAACTGCCATCGATATAAGAGAACTTTGAAAGTTATCATAAGTTACTCCTTTTCATCACTCAATAGTCCAATACATTCACACATAAGAATTGAAGAGACATTTAAGACGATAACAAGAATTTATTGAAACTGAGATTTGATGCAAGGGTTTAATGGAAGCGATAATAAATTCATTAAAATTATCAGAAAAACAATTCATTGACTGACAGATCAAATACAAAAATACTCGGATAACACAAATTGCATGAATTGAATAAATGAATTGCACAAATGAATAAATAAAACTTTGTTTGAGTTAATTGTATGAATACCACACCAATCAGTGAAATGCAATCTATTTACTCGATTCAAACAATTTTAGTTTTTTCATCTTTTCATTGTACACTCGAATACCGGTATTGTGAACAATCATTTTTGTAAGCTTGCCCGTTTTATGAACGTTTTTTTTTTAACCATGGATATAATGATGAACTAGATTCAATTTGTGAAGTTTCCAATTTCAGAAAACATTTTTGTCTAACTGTTCATAATATCGGTATTCGAGTGTATCATCAAAATAGGGTAAACCTCTAATTAACACTAAATTTTGCTAATTTTCACTAAATATAATTGAATTTTAAAATATTCTTGTTAATTTTGGTGATGCCCTCACAATGACTTCTTATCAACAGTTTGTTTAATACGAGGAGAATAAGTGGCAAATAATCCTATTATCACATTCTTATCACTCCAATCATTACAAATGTATTTTATAAATTCACAAATCATCAAGGAAATAATTTCAATTATGTATTCGTCACATATTGTCATTAAAAATAAGCAGAATTAGATGATCAAGTGCATTTATTACCAATTAAAACAGTGCATGAATCATTTAAATTTCAGACAATCTTTCATCAGGTGAATAGAAACTCGTGAGTGAAGTAATAAATTAGGAGAAAGCACACTTTGGCTAATGTATGAGTTTTAATGAGAGACCAAAAGCAGTGATGTCTTAACTCGACGGTGATGACAAGGGGAGGAGGGGGTAAAGTTCCACACCAAAATTTCTCCGTTGACTTAGTTTCATAGACATAATGCTAACTTTTCGCTCCGTTACAGAGGGAGGGGGGGGGGAATCAAAGTTTTTCGGCGATATGAGTAATTTTGGCTGTTCCCCTACCCTTGGCCATCCCTGAATCAAAGGCTTGTATTTGAGTGAATGCATTCTAATTGAAAAATTAACTATTTATAAATCAATCACATGATGTCTTAGACGGGAACTAATCGATGAGATTCCCATCACATAAACATTGATCGTCTGATTAACTAAAATCGATTAGAGATTAGTTGAGACCTATTTCTCACTTTACTTCTAACCTAAAGAAGACATTATCTGACCTTTTGGTCGATTCTAAGAATTAGAAGAAGAAAACAAGTTTAATGTTATTGAAAGTATGATCCATCAACATTATTAACACATTGCTCAATTATTCCTGATAATTGGGAAATTGCGATTTGCGTCAAGTTTTCAGAATTGAAGAATTAAGTAATCAGTCAATGAAAATGAAAATAAGATAATTGAGTTTAGGAGGGATTAATAGATTAAACGACCAAACAATTAAAAGATATGGAAAATTACAACAGTTGTGGCTCCCATTGAGTGCACTTTCAGAGGGAATCAGCGATTACCAAGATGATTAACTCATTATCAGTGACTCATTCATATAAATTACAGATTAAATTAGTTGGCGAATAGTCTTAATCGGTTTTCTTACTTTCAATTATATTCTCGATGATCCATCATGCACCTTTTCAGTTGGTGATTTTTGCCAGTATAACTTAATTGGTTGCTCTTATTTATTCTAACGTTAATTTAAATGTAACTTTAATTTTGAACATTTGTTTAATTGAAATTAATTTTGATGTTAATAGAGATTATGAGAATCCATTTTAATAAGCTTGTTAATTCAAAACTCAAGAGTAGGCAATTCATTATGGAAGTTAAGCTGTCATAAAAGCCAAGTATATTTGAATGAATATTCAATTTGTTGGAATAGAGTGGTTAACGCTGTGATGGAATTCAAAGTAATTAAAATTTGAATCGATTCCAAGTTTAAAGAATGGTTTTCATTGCGTGTACTTCAAGTTTAAAGTGTTTTATGGTATATGTTATCAAACATTAAACTCTATTATAAATCATATCTAATATTCTATAAGTCATTACAAAAGAATGGCAAACAATAGCTGTTATGTGCGAAACTGGAGGCACTCCGGTATACCCACAGTGTTTTAGAATAGTTTGAACACATTTTCGCCATTACCTCAAGTGTAGCACAGAATAGGAGAGTTAATAGAGTGTGTCGTTAATTATAAATTATCATTAAATTATTTGCGGAACAGTTTCACGTCTGATGTCTAATATTGTTTGGGGAGAGAAGAGTCAAATGTTTTCTCTATTGATTCGTTGCTTCTCTTCAATGCATTTAATGTCAAACAAACGTTAGACTTGTTTTGCGCTAAACCTCTCAATAGTTGTGTTTCGAGTGTTTATATTTCAAGTTTTCAAAAATAGTTTTACTCGAATATAAACACTGTTTGGCGGAAAAAATCTGTTATAAGTATAAAAAGTGGATTCAATAGCCAAAGGCTATGTTCTTGAAAATTAACTCGAATTAAGTCTCGAGGTATTGGTAGAGAAAAGTCACCTTAGCTTCGATTACTTAACTCAGTTGTGCTAAACTCTCGTACTGTTCAGTTGGCTTCTCATTGGCAAAACAGATTCAACTCAGGGCTTAATTCTCATATTTTCTCTTCTCTCGCGATAATATACGTAATAAACCGTATTATCATTGATAAGACCAAATCGTTTTGAGACAAACAGACTTACTATTAATGTGTTCATCGACTCTATCGCTCTATCAATGCTTTAGTCTCTCTTCATATTACACTTAATTACAAGTTTTATAATTATGAATAACAGAAACGAAGTTTTCAACTCCAAGAAATTGAGCTTGGATATAAACAGTGCCAATTTGAACAGTTTTACTGTTAAGCCAATACATGGGGACGGAATTAAAAGTCAAATTTGTGTCACTTTCAACAAATCTAATGTAAATGCGATCAGTTTTTACGTTAGTTATCGTCTCAAAGGAACTCTCAATTGGACGAACACTACGGTTGAAAAGAACCTGAGTGTAGTCAATATTAAAAACGTTGACCCTGGTCTCTATGAGGTGAGAGTAGTGGCCGTCAATACCACCAAACAGATCCCAAGTAATATAAAACAAGTTGAGATCATCAAACAAGAATCCAAGTTATCGGTCACACCATCGAAGGCCAACCAAACAACTGTCTCACAAACAGTGCTCACAATCGCAAGTAATTTAGCCGATGATATCATTTCTGAAGTATATTTCAATCTATTGAATGATGAGAATAATCATAAGAGAAGTCAAAGTTCCTATTATGACAACAATTACATGGATTAAATGTTTCAATTTGTTCATGGCTATTTTAAAGTGAAGTCATAATACGATGTTTTATATGAAACATCATTTTTAACATTTTGATGACTAATTCAGTTTTTCGCTGTTTTGTTGTAATAATCGGTTAATAAAATTTGAAAATCATGTTTGAGTGCTCTGTGAGGACATACTTCCAGACATTTATGTTTAATGGACTTCATATGTAATTTATATAATTTATATGTAATTTGACGTAATTTTGCATGTTCCTATGTTCCTGATTGTGTCATTTCATATTCACAACTGATTTCCAACTCCGTCATCACAGCTTTAGGGCTGACCCACAAAATGCTTTAATCATTGAGTCGATTATTTTGACAGTTAGTGTATAATCAAAGCCCAGAAAACTCTTTAATTTCAAAGCATTTGATTTTTAGACTTCATTTCAAAACTTTATTAATTTTAATCAAAAAAAACTAATTATAATTTTAAATAAAGACTTAATAAATAATTTCGAAACTAATTTATTTGGATTTTTGTCTTCAAAAGTAAAAATAAAATTTAATGAATATTTTGAGAATCTTTTCAAATGAGTTGATTTCTTCAGTAATTCATTTCAATTTTGGTGCATCGCTGACCAAGATTGAATTTCTGATCAAGATTCCTCACGTTTGCTCTGTTTATATCTGAGAACCAGAAGAAATTCTTTGGAAACTACTAGTTTATTTGTCTCAAATATTTTGTTACAATTCCATTTATTTGTCCTAGCATTTATTACCTTTCTTTTCAGTCTATTCTATTATTCGGGAATATTGTTATTTTGCTTATAAATTATATATGTTTTGGTGGTATAAAAGTCTCGAAATGGTAATAATTTGGTTGTTTTATCTTAATTTTGGACATAAAAACATCAAGCAATAATATGCACTTTATGATGCATATTAAATAAGCTGAAATTGTATAACACTTTTGATTTATTACTCTTAGAGATTTGAAAAAACAGCGGTTTTAGTGCTTTTTTGATGATATGGATTAAAATTCTTGAGATTCAATTAATTCGGATTTAAAGCTCATGTGATTTCGGTAATAAACAGCATTTTCTGAGGGGCTGTACAAAAGAGGTAAGCAAATCGTGAGGGGGTAACCCAGAAGGGTATGAATTGAGAGGAGAACTAGAATCAAATGCATACGTACTCATAAGACGGGTTCACTCAAGTCCTGGCAAAAACACAGAAACAGATTTTAAATGTACTGGTAGGTTTTTAAATTAATATACTTCGCCTTGGAGATGATCATCAATATTGAGTAAGGTTCAATTATCTAAATAATTATTAATATTAAAATAGCATGGTGGCAGAGACTAATGATATAGCTTCTGTAAATGGGGAAAATTCCACTTAATTAGAATCTAATTATATTAATGATATGCTTTGATTAACTCAAGAAAACAAGTGATACTACATTAGCATACAATTTACCGCCAGGTAGTATAGGATGGCATTAATATTAATGGAGTTACAATTTTTAATTAAAAAGCCCAACAGCAGCAAAACCTTTGCTTAAAGCAACCACATGTTTATCATTCTTTATAATATCTTGGTATTTGCATGTGCATATTAATTCAAATTAATTAGGTTTGTTTTAGCACAAACTACCTTGGATACAACAGATATTCTGTAAAAGTAATAAACTTTGTGCTCTATATTAAGATTGTTTCCTATTTCCTTTAGATGAATTGAAATGAATGAACAAGGAAGAATTTATCTAAAATTGTCTAAATTTATAAATGAATTGAAGGTATTTTTCCTTCTCTTAATTAAAAATAGAAAATTAGCTAAAAATACTCGAATTGATTATTAGTGAAAACATGACTTTCAAAACGATCCTATATTAGAGATGATGTCTTTCCTTCGCGTTCGTGACTGAGTGCTCTATTAGTGCATAACGTTTTTGAATTTTAAACACAATCGTTATGTCTGTCCATATCTTGAGAGTTAAAATGAGATTAAGTCTAAATATCTAAACTATATTTTGATTTTCTCAATGATTTTCCTCCTCTCAGAATAAGTAAGTTATGTATGAATTAATTAAAAGCAAAAGCTTTGAATAATAAACAAGAATTTTCCCTCTATTTCTCCAAACTGATCGCTTAACTGGAGTGGCATCGGATTCACTCCAACATTGAATATTATCACAAATGAAGAGTTAATATTCAATCTTATAATCAACTAATTGTATGATTCATTTCCTTCAATACAATAAATAAGACAAAAATGTTGGAAACGATTCAGTCTCGCAGAGAAAGTCTTTTCAGATCAGTTTCGCACAAAGAGTTGTTAGCATTTCATAGTCCCAGTCGAGTGATATTCAAGAATATCTGTGAAAAGATTAAGTCTATTCTGCAATGAGTCAAACGCATGACTTGAATGTGATTGAAAGCGAACTATCGATTAGTCAACAAATCAATTGGATTTTAGACAATATTTACCAGAATTACAAACAAGGATTCAATACATTGAAAGAAGTGCTGATTCTCGTCAAGAATGGACATAACATTTATGACAAGTATCAGATCGATCACTACAATACTGTCATCGATTCAGTCGAAAAGAATATAGCGCTTTGGGAAACACAATACGGTATGCAAATCACTCTATTAATTAGAACATCTATTCAAGGTAAACCCATCGTATAAACACTGTAGGTGTGACTGACAGTTTCAATTAAATTGCATTCTGTTCACATTCCGCTCTCATTTTTCTTTGCTCAATTTTAAACCAAGTTACTAAGTTTTTCCCAACATTATATATTAATGAGATTCCTTTACCCTATGATTTATCCTCATTTCTAATAAGTTTTGTCATATTTATCGTAAAATGTTTTTTCATTCACCGAAATCATTAGAATAAATAATTTTGTGATAATTATTCACTGAATTTATGATTAGCTTTCGACTCAAATTTAAATTTATTTTATGTCTTAAGACCTTTTACCCACACTTTCAGCACAAAATCAATGAAAGTTTTGATTTGTAATCAATTAAATGTTTGTTTGACATACAAATGAGTTAACGTTTTACAAGTTTTTCACTTTTATTTCAACGAAACCTAAATTTAGATTTTGAATAAATAAATACCAAAAATATTATTAAATTCTTCTTTATCTCAGAATTCAATGAATAATATTTGTTACAAACGGAATAAATTAAATTTGTTGACATGCTTATTTAATATATGCATTATTAAAGATAAGCTTTAAAGTCTAAACTATAAGCTAAATCTTGCATCAATATTTATGTAAGATTTCATAGCTTATATGTAAAGTGCTTTAGGGGTTTAGGCCAAAAACATTGGCTGAAAATTTCCAAGTATGTTTTAGGAGGTTCCTTGATATAAAAAAATTATCATGTAAAACCGATGTGCTTTGCAGTACTCCCAAAACCCCTCACGTAGGCTCGTTTAGTAGAGATCAATTTCAAATTTCTATAAATACTATCTTGATAGTTTTCATTGGTTTGATAAAATAATTAGAAGGTTTGATATTTTTATTAGTATAAGAATTGGGTGAATATACAAATTGTTAATTAAACTACTCTATATAGCCTTCATAAACCTTGATCATTTTAGAATTTGACGCAAAAATTCCTTAAATTAACAAAATTATCTCCTTTTGGTAGAGATGTTTGACGTAAAGAATACGAAAGAGGAATATAATCAGAAGGAAGTGATTGAGACAATCGATTATGAAAAGGAGATAATTGACCAAAACATTGACGTCAAGACATATATGAGTAGTGAAACAGTAGATACGTGTCAACACTTGCAGCACAACTTCAGTGCAAATCAAAGCCAAACCGAGACTTTCGACAATGAATGGTATAATACGGAAGATATTTATTACATGAAAGCGTTGGATGTGTTGACCCCCACATCAATGGACCAAATAATCAACACAACCATCAGAGATGACATAATCGACAGCGGCTTTGAAGAGAGTCCACTCTCTGTCACGAACTGCGATGAAATCAATAGCTTTATGTTAACTAATTTGTGTCATGACTTGGACTCCAAACAAGACGTCGAAGAGAATTACATTTCCAGTAATAGCTATGAAAGCATCGAAAGCACAGCACTCTGTCCACCAAATAATGGTATCAAACAGTGTTCTCACATTAGTTTCGATAACTTTTTAACTCTTTTATTAATTTTCAGTCAGTTTGAAGAAAAGGAGTCATAACTATATCCGCAAAACAAGACAAGTGGATACAAGGATTTGGTATAAGTGCGGGTGGGATGGCTGTAGTTTTGGCAGCTTCTATAATGGTGTCGTCAAAAGGCACAGCTATAAAAAGCACTCTGGCAAGATTAAAATAGATAAGTCTAACAATAGTGCAATGCATCGCTTCAAATGTGATTGGCCCGGATGTGAGGTCTCCCTCGTGGCCTACCATAAGCTGGTCGAACACAAACGCAAACACACGGGAGAGAAGCCTTTCAAATGCAAGTGGAGAGCATGTAATTACGCAACGGCTCGCCTCTACTCTATGATAATTCATGAAAGAACTCATAAACTCGACCCAAACCTCACTCTTGACTATAATAACAACAAATGACTGAATATTTTGATAAACAGAACAGAAGATTGTTTTGTCGGAATAATTGTTAGAATTGGCCCAAACTCTCGATTAGTTTTCCGGTAATAGATCTGATTGACTGCAGACTATTGTCTGTGTCGATGGCCTACAGTTTGTTAAGGAAACTCCTCTAAGGATTAATTTATTTCATTAGGTTTTCAATCTTTACATAAATTCGTTTCGAAATCATTAAATTAAAATCAAAATATAAGACAATATAAACACTCATTAAAAATGAAGAGAAAGTCAACTTTGAATACCTGAGCAGTACTTCACTCGTCATTCATTGCTCTGAGGATGAGCTCACGTCTTACTTCGTCGTATCTCTTCTTGACAGCAGTGGTAAGTCTTCTATTGTCGGGTACAATATATCCGGGGGCCAAGAGTTTGAGCATTTCCTGAAAGCCTTTCCCTTCGACCACACATATTGGACGACAGTCTTTGACCAACCAATTGACGATTGAGTTTGTGATGTCATCGGTGGCCAAAAGACTGCTGTGAGAGTCAGACAGACTCGAAGATGAGTTATATGTGTTGTGTTGAGATTTAGACAGAGGTTTTGAGGTGAGAATAGCTCCGGTCTGTGCGTCTTCGTCGAAGATATTATCATTATGTGAGGAGTAAGTAATGGCCCGCACTATCAGAGGACCCGAAGGGGAGTCCAATACATCAGACTTTCTCTTTCCTAACTTTTTGCCAGTTCTGGGGGTTCTGTTAGTGGGCGCCAACTTCTGTGGCTGTGCCTCCGGATGCATAGCCTTCAGATGTGTGAACAGATTTGTCGTATTTCCCGAATAGGCCAGAGTTGAGGCACAGATCTTACAAATGGCTTTCTTCTTGTCTTGTATCTCTCCCTCATCGTCGGCGATAAACCCGAAGTATGACCAGACTTCAGAGCGGGCGTGCGGTAAGGGAACCACCTTTTGGGTGAAAATCCAATTATAAAAATTACTGAAAGTTAAGAACTGATCCAAACCTTAACGATCTTAACATTCTGTGAGTGACCGACACTGTCGTCGCCTATTATCTGCTGACTATCCGTCTCATCATTACTGCATTCACCGGAACTATTGATCAGATTGGGAACCACTGAAGACAATTGATTTGATTCCAATTCGCAGACATTTCCTAAATGTAAGCGAAGAAAAAGTTGAGATTAGTTTTGAAGTTCCGATTCAACACTAAAACTGATGACAAGTTTAAAAAAGTTTATAAAACATCGGAAGAAGTGGTCAATCACTGCAATAGTCAATAGTTGACAATCGATTGAGTATTGCATTGACACCATTGGCATCAATACCGGCATCGGTCTCACTATCGGCCTCTTCATTATCGGTCAATACTATCGCATCCGAATGTGGTTTCTCGTCCTCTTCTATCATCTCTTCGCTGTTTTCCTCCATTTCCATCATTTGGGACCAATTTATGTAATAAAACAGTTTTACGCAAAGAAAATACCGAAGTTTTAAAAAAGTTTGATCCGATTTATCAATCGATTACTCAATTGATTGGTCTGTAAATCGATTAATAATTTCAATCGTAAATCAAAACTTCAATACTATTCAACAGACAATCGATTTTCAATTGATTTGATAATAAAACGATTGAAGCGATGTTTTGATGGCAACACCCGATTCAATGTTCAATAATTGTCTACACTCTCCACAAACTACGTCCACAAATACTCCAGACATTGATTCAGAATTAAAACTTGGACCAAATCTTAATTACAATGGTCATTTCTCTTTCTGACCAGATTAGATTATCATGGTTAAGTAGATAATTGAACTATGAGGATCAATCACACCAAGTTTAAAGTTTTATTGAGTGGACTTTAAAAAGAGTTCAATTGTAGGTATTTTATTGAAGACTATTTAAAGGGTTATTGAATGTGAAATATCCACAGAAAATGTATGGAATTTGAGTGTAAAGTAAATGATGTTTAAAGCAAACAACAGTTTGTATGAATGAAATACAAAATGTGAGTGAATTTTGTTGAAAAATGGATTGCTTTGAATGAGTCAAAGCCGTGAACCGAACCAAAAGTCTTCAGCAAATGTTTCACAAAAAATGTTTGCATTTGTTTGACAGCCGTTGTGTTCACACACTTTACGCGTAAAAAATGTCGGAAACGTTAAAATCAAATGTTTTTTAAGAGTTTCGTAATCGCGAGAACACATGATTATAAAGGTAGCAAGGTAGAACTCACTTTTTTCACGATTTAGTTGATCATTTACGAATGATATTGCTGTTCAGTTATTAAATTATTATGCAAGACTAGTTTCGGCAGAATTATTTTCGATCTGCCTTGTTCACTTGACGGCTGGACAATAAGTGATTGCCAGCGATTCTCAGGCCATACGCTCATAAATGCAGTATTTTTGGGGAGAGATGTGAGGTCTTGTAAGCCGATAATTTTAATTGCTCAAAGTGTTCGATTGCAAGCATTTTGTACAAGTTATAAACAATACTTAAGTTACAGCTCATCTCCAACAGAAACTGACTCCGAAGAGTCAGTATTCTGAAGGGATGATAATTAATACTAATTTTATTTATGATTATTTATAAGTGAGTAATAAATAGGAGGAATGGATGATTTACTGGTCTGTTTATCATTCATAAGTGTTTTATTAGTAAGTTTTGCATGGGTTAAAGACCAGCTTTCTAAGAACTTTCTAGCTGAGTTCTTCTTATCACTAAAATTAATCTTTGGTGTTTCGAAATTAATATTATGTTTAGTTTTATAATAATGTTCAGCTATATTACTATGTTTGCTTCGACTTGAGCATGCAAGTCTGTGCTCATTAATTCTATCATGCAATTTCCTTCCAGTGGTGCCAATATAAACAGCGTCACATTCATTACAATTAACCTGATATACAACATCACCTTTTTCTAGAACAGCTTTAGTTCTCGGACTGAGAATATTCCTAAGTGTTTGTCCCTTTTTAAACGCTACTCTAATACCATATACCATAAGAATTTCACGAATGCGTTCCCCAACATTTTTATAATAAGGTAAAGTTATGGTTTGGTCTAGATTAAACTCTTCCACCTGGCTGGTGGAATTTAAATTATTAGTGACATTATTGAATTTTCGTTTGCATTCTGTAATCATGCTGTTAATTAAAGAACTGGGGTAATTATTTTGTAAGAGAATATTTCTTAGATAATCTATTTCATTATCAAGATGACTTTCATCTGATGTGTGTGTGAAGGCACGACTAAACAAGGCTCTAGCTACAGATTTTTTGTTTTGATAGGGGTGGTGCGAGTGAAAGTTTAAATACCTATTTGAGTGTGTAGGTTTCCTGTAAACCCTGGTGCTAAGTAAATTATCAGTTTTAGTAATTAATAAATCCAAGAACGTAATTTGATTATTCTTTTCTTTTTCAATTGTAAATTTAATAGAACCATAGAGTTCACCTAGCTTATTCATAAATAGATGGAAATTATCAACATGGTATTTGTCAATTATCAAAAAGCTATCATCGACAAAGAATTTGAGAAATTTAGGTTTGTTTGCAAACAAATTCATAGCTTGGTTAAATAACTCTGAAACAATTGCCTCAGCTATGATAGGGGACAAGTTACTGCCCATGGGGGCTCCAGATTTTTGAATGTAGAATTTATTATTAAATGAAAAGCTTGTATTCATCATGCAAAAATCTAATAAATCAATAATTTTGTTAACAGGCAAGTTTGTTCTTAAATGTAGCTCTTCATCAAGTTCAAGTTTTTCTCTAATTATTTCAAGGGTTAATCTTATTGGAACATTTGTGAAAAGGTTAATTATATCTAGTGAAACCATCATATCATTGCATGAAACATTAACATTTTTAATATCCTTGGCAAAGCATGAAGAATTTCTTAATGAATATATACTGCATCTTACAGAAGGGGTTATTATCTCACTTAAAAATTTTGATAGCTTTGCTAAAGGATGTTCAAAAAATGGGCAAATTAAGCGAGCTGGTTGATTTTCCTTATGTAGTTTAATAATAGCATAAACATTAGGTATAGAGTAATAGGTAGGATAGATAAACTTATAATCTTTATAAGCTAAAAGTTTAATCTTAGAATTACCTGCTACAGTTTGCCTGGATAGATCTTTAAGTAAATCAATTAGTTTTTGAGCTATTGACTTGGTATTATCTTTTTTGATTTCAAAATACACATTAGGGTCATCTAATATCTCATAAACCTTCTTGTTATAAATAGTCTTATCAAGCACAACTGTCTTGTTACCTTTATCAGAGTTAGTAATAACTATATCATGGTAATTTTTTAACTTTTTCAGGGCCAACAATTGTTTATTAGTTAAATTTGAACTTGGAAGTTTTTTATTATTTAGGGCATTAACAATTGAAATTCTTATTTCAGCAAGTTTTGTTTGATCTTCTACTAAATATCCTAGTTTAGATTCAATATTAGCGATTAATTGTGCTTTGTTTATTTTGTTTGGCACCACTTGGAACTTTGTATCTAATCTTAGTACATCAAGTTCATCTTGGTTAAAACTTCTGCTTGATAGATTTATCAACCAGTCATCACATATATTATTTAACTTAGGTGAATTATTATTATGCAGAGCATTGGTAATATTTTTGCGTGATGAATTCAATCTTTTAAATTCAAGTTGATTATCACGTAATAGCCAATTAAATTTGCTTTTTTGTCTATTTTTTGTTTTATATTGAATAGAATCAAGTCTCTTTTTAGTTCTTATTTTATATTGTTCAATAATTTCTGTAGGTAATTTATAGCTTAAATTGGCCAGTTTCTTTTTAGCTTGTCTGGTTAAATAATTAAGCTTCTTTTTTGAGCTTGAGACTCTATTTTTGACAAAATTAAGGCTGCAATTTCTTGCATCTCTATGAGATTCAGGCAAATTATCAAATGATTTAACTTTGAGTGTTTTAGGAATAATTTCATTATCATAGCAGCGCTTGTTAAACACAATGGCTTCCTTACATTTGACGGCTTGAACCATATTTCTCTCCCACTTTCTGCAGAGTCGTAGGCTTTCCTTTCCCCAATTTTTCACAATAATTGAATCAAGAGTTTCGTAATCGCGAGAACACATGATTATAAAGGTAGCAAGGTAGAACTCACTTTTTTCACGATTTAGTTGATCATTTACGAATGATATTGCTGTTCAGTTATTAAATTATTATGCAAGACTAGTTTCGGCAGAATTATTTTCGATCTGCCTTGTTCACTTGACGGCTGGACAATAAGTGATTGCCAGCGATTCTCAGGCCATACGCTCATAAATGCAGTATTTTTGGGGAGAGATGTGAG
>JAQIWF010000101.1:0-28919 GCA_034694965.1 Ceratozetes gracilis
CTCAAACCTCAGGGGGGGTAATCCGGAAAATCCCCCCCCCCCCCCTATGGCTAACCCTGATTATGACCGTCGTTTCCAATTTATAAATTTGAAAGTATACTTAAAAGAGAAACTGGACTGACCTGAACTCTGGCTTCACTTAAGTCTAGTCTTAGCGCTAACTCTTCTCTTGTGAAGACATCCGGATATTGAGTCTAAAGAATCAAACATTCGTTTAGAAAATGAAAAGGATTTAAAAAATCAATACTTTTTCGAAAGCCCTCTCCAATTGATGCAATTGATATGTTGTGAATGTGGTTCTGCTTCTCCTTATTTTTCGGGGTCTCTCCAAATCATTACATCGATCGATGTCATCATTTTCTTCTTCATTCACTTCAGAGGTCGAGTCGTTTCCTTTATTTGACTTATCCCTTACACCAAATTCGTCGTCTTATAAACCAATTTATAAATTAGTGACTATTCATTTAATAGACCAAGCTACTATTTTTAATATTTAAACATATTGATTGTCAGTTCTTAGTATTAAAAGTAAATCAAAACTCTTTACTTTCTCTAAGTTTTCATAGTTATCATGAATAGATCGTCATTATCGTTTAACTTGCTAATTTCCATAATTATGGAGTGTTGCAAGAACTTAAAATCTGATCAACTATCACATTTCATTTGTTCCGCTCTAAAGATTATAATTCAAGTGATATCTCTTATTAAAAAGTATCTCTAAAAGCATCATATTTTGACCATGGTGGGCAAAAGAACTAACTATAATGAAAAGATTAACATTCCATATGTCTATTCACTGGTCATTAGGTCTGTAGAGGTTTAGCAACAGTTAAGCAAAAACTGCCCTCTCACTCCCCCTTAAAGTGGTGATAAACTCTAATTTTGATGGATAATTCAATTGAAAGGATGATAAGCATTACCTGTAAAGTCATGACTCGGAGGACGTTTGACCTCATTATTGTCAAATTGTGAGAATTCCTGTTTTGAAATGTTGTGTATCTGATGTCCAGTCTTGACATGTCTTCCACTGTTAAGCAACTGTTCGATACAAAACACTGAAGATCGAGATGTGATGGGATGAGAGCTCTTGAGGGGAACGTCGTCTGACTTACATAACATTTGCTTTTTATTTGAATTAATAGTATTTATGTTGTGATTAATTAAATCATTGGAGTCAACACTGGGAGACATCATTGCTTTGTGTCAATCAAATCGATTAAAACTCGAATTTGTGTCAATCGATAGATAATTGAGAATAAATGAGAGTTCAAAGCGAGAAATGATTTATTAAAAACATTTCATTTTCTTCGCATCCTTTCCGTCGAGTGCTTTAAAAAGCAATGAAATGGAAATCGATTTTATTAGAGTTAAGTTGAATCTCAAAGTTTTGTTGATGTGATGAGTAATAAGTTATATAAACTGAATATAAAAGGCACAGACAGTCAGTCAGTAAGGATTTGGATGTGAGCGCAAACATTTGTGTTACTCAAAGAAAAGAAAATCATTGGATTCGGAATGTCTTCATATTTATGGCAACGAACTATTTGTTTGGCATTCAAGCCATGAGTAAAGGACCACAAAAAACTTTACAATTTATTTACTAGGCAATTTATATAAATCACATTCACTCAGCAATTCCTTTGCATTTTTCAATTGGTTTTTGCGCGAAATGATGAAAATCAAGTTAACATCAATCCTGTGCTAACAGAGAGTGACAGCTCTGGAACCGTTCAGCCAATAGTGTGATCACTGGTCGATGTGTTTGTATGCAAAGCATATAATAGACATATTACACAATGGACTAAATATCCCGTTAACACAATTAGCCCCTTAATACAAATAGCACTTCTGGGAAGGAACTCACAATATTTTAATGAAATGCGGCTCAACTCGCAATCCATACCAATGATTGGTCCTCTGGTCTACGCCTACAGTATTACTCGAGTTTGTCTTCGCCTCAGATCGATAGACGAGACTTCATCTCAACTGTTACTCTCTATTCACTTATATATTAACTTATTTTCTTTGAACGCTTTTCCTTCGGTTGCATATCTCTAAAGCACTCCAACCCTTCTTCAGTGGCCCAACACTCGACTCGGCTTTTCTTTAGTCTCTAATCCTTAAAATATGTATGAAATGAAAATTGACGCCAAACTATGTTTATGTTTCTAAAAACAGAAATCATAAGCAATGCTCAGACTCTGACCCAACAAACATCAAAGTTAGTCAACACATCACTAAACGGTTCCTCAAACACACAAAAAGCAAAGAAAATACGAAACATCAAAGAAAACAAATCAGTTTATATATTTCACAAAAATCTAAAAGGACTTAACTCATATTATTTTACTTTCAATAAGTAAATTATGGGGTAGAAGATGAGCAAGGTGAATCAATTTTGATGTTTCCAAAGAGATAATCATTTATTTATTTAGACTCAAATTTCTAATAAAAATAAAAACTAATTACATTTTGAACGGAAACCAATTTATTTTGGGATAAATTGCTTTAAATATATTTTATTGAATCCAATTTATTATACATTTCTAATGAATTTCTATTAAAACACGTTTTACACAATTTTGTAATAAAGTGAAGAAAAGCTTTTGATTGAATTCATTAGAAGCCAATGAATGGTCTTTAATGAGATTTTTAAAACCAAATAAGAAAAGTAAATAAAGTACTCGTTATTAGAGTTGATTACAAATTGCTTTATTCGTTATAATTAGATCTTAAAAGCCATAACAATAGAGAGATTAAGTTAAACCTGGTATAGAAATGAGTTATTAGTGATTTTCCCACACTTTATTCAGGTATACTATGTATTACTGTCTCGATATTAGTTCAAAGATTGTGTGACAGAATTTTAGGAACTGTTCGGTTCCTTTTAAGCTCTCAACAGACTATTAGTACTCTAAAAGTACTAATTATCCGCTATTTTGCGTCTACACAGTCAACAGAATAAGTCTAAATGGTTGTCCATTCAATGGATTCCATTATTAAGGGGTGTCCACACAGTGCTCCACCACTCTATTAGATATCTGTTTATCTTTGCATATAATACTCAATTGATGTATGAAAATGATTAGCAAATAAATAGAAAAATAGAGTTACAACAGAATAGTGGGGCAGATGTCCGATGAATGAGCATAAAAAGCAACTGAAGACAAATTACAGATACATCCAGTGCTGAGATGAAGCATAGAGCAGGTGCAGTGCTGGGTGAAGCTGTGCCCCATTCACTCCAGTGTCTGGTAGTGCCCAACAGTTTTTCGAATAAAAGTAACTTATTTTTTCACTTTTGAATTCACTGATTATTGTTGAGCTCAAAATTGGTTACGTTTTGAATAACATCCAAAACGGGGATTATTTGGTTTTGGGATTATCGCCCATTCAATGGATAGACTCACTCGTAGTGAATGCCCAAAATTAAAGGATTTCAGGTCAGCATAATATTACAGCTTTTGTGACCTCAAAAATGAAGTTATTTTCCTCCCGGTTCACCCGCTGTGTCTTTAAAATAAGCTCAAGTACTCGGACTCCAGTTTATCAATGGGATAGCACTCGACTCAAACCCCATTCAATAATATTGAATTGAAGTAATGAATAAAACAAATCATATAAACACAATGTTTTGTATTACATTCCGAGTCATTCTCTCATAAATTGAATTCTAAAATAAAATTCTGAATCTTTTTCTTCGATTCTCGTCTCCAATCAATGAAAGCATGGATTCTATATATGAATAAATTTTATATAATTCTATGCCTTTCGAAACCCAATTATGCTTTGAATGATTGGTCACAAGAGATAAATACAAACCGATATTTGGCTAAAATTTCATATAAAGTTTCAAAAAGATTGATATGAAAGCCATTGACATTCATTCAAATTAATCAAATTGCAGATCAAATCAAATAAATTGAGTTTTATTTAAGTAATAGTCGGCGCAAAAGTTTCATTTAGTTGGGCTTAACTCAAGAGAGTGGAAGTGCAGAGAAGAGGCAAATCTGTGAGCTCTTGACTGAGCGGTAATGCAATATATATTTATATGCATTTACTGTTATAATATCGGAATCAATCGGATGGCCTCACAGATAGTGTGCAAGTTTAACACAAGAGCCGTACTATTGGTGATGGCCTTAAGGCACTCACAAACAGTCATAGCTTTTCATTCATATTAGTCTTCCTATAATATGGTGAAAACCACCGAAATTATGTTTACCGATCCTCTCGTAAAGAGCAGTATTACTCCAATTTTGCTTACCTAACATCGCTTAAAGCTTTATGAACTACACAAGTGTTGCACATTCACTACAAGTGACGGCACAGCCATTGGTTCAATCATGCATTCAATTTGGGATTCACTCAATACTTGGCTTTCACTGCATTTATTGATTTATTTATTACTTTTCATTACTTCAAGTTATTCGAGTGTATAAAGAGATTAAACCTTTATATGAGATCTCAAATCTTTTTTATATAAACTCATAGAATATTACAAATATATTATTCAATGAAAGTCTGTGCGATTGTGAACATGAAATGTAATTTTTCCTAAATTCGAGTCAACTTTTCCAAAAAGAAGCGATTTTTACAATTTTGTCGCCGTTTGTGACATCTGACAAATACAGAGAAATTTGTTTGCAAACGCTTTTGTGTTATTGCGTTACGAATCCATTCCTATCGTTATTACATAAGTCGACTAATAATGAGATAAATCGAAAGATTGCTTTTTGTTCCCTTCAGACAGAGGTAGACATTGAAAGCACTGGCAGTGAAAGCAATTATATTTGTCTTTACAAACCTCTAACCCATACTTTTCTCTATTCTCTCTCCAATGAGATTCAAGAAATCTAATTATTCTCTCGACTGTGTGTTTGTCCTCACATTCAATCCCTGAGCGATCGGATAAATCTACCGCTAATGAGTGCATCACTCATACGGTTATACTCTTTTGTATGAGAATTGAATCCCGAATAACATAAAAGCGTTATTTTATTGAATAATAAAAGTAAAACTTCTAATTTGCTTCTCAGGGCGTAATTACACTCAATTTGGAGCTCAATATACATACAAAACAGCCTAACATTTAATCTAAAGCTTTGAAAAATAAAAAAAAAGTATAGAAATCTTTAATTCAAATTTAATGAATCGTTGATTTAATCCTATATAATGAAAGTCTTTAATGAAAAGAAAACTGAATAAAGAGATATAATTATATTATAAATCAAATCAATTTTGTTTATTAAGACGGAGACAATCGATAGGAATAATCAAATATTTGGAGAATAGCTATGATTGAGGAAAGCATTCCTAATATAGCGATCATTTGAGGCGAGAGTTTTGTGTGTCCTAACGATGACATCGGTATCCAAATGTCGCAAAAGTTCTTTAAGGTATCGACGCATACGTTCTTATGTTTTATAAACCACTCCATTGCTCTCAACAACTGGTTGTCAGTAGAAGTAATGGGAATGACATCAATTCGAGAGGAATGACCAAAATAATGCTTTTGACCGGAGTTTGGATATGAATTCATTTTAAGCAAATTCATTATTTCGTAGATATCCCGCAGCAAATTCATAGTAATCGAGTACAACCAAAATTTGTCGCTCCACTGAGACCAACGGGTCTTATCAACATCGAGAAGCCCTACCCGTCCGAACCACAGCATATGATCGCACAGAAGATATAGAGAGGATGCGATGCGCGAGAAGGTCAGACTCAGACGCAATGTTGGGTCCGGTAAATGCATGGTTTGCATTGCAGAGTGCATCACATCCACACTTCGACCCAATCTTAACACTAATTATATTCATTCAAATAAATAATTATTTGTAAAAAACGATAAAATATGATAACAGTAGTGATAAACACCAATGCATTGCAGGAAAGTGTCATTTCATGATCGCATTCAACTTAATCACTAAAAGAAGAGTTCAATTAAAATATCAAAGATATGGACCTCAAACCAAAATAACAATTATGTTAGCAGGAATTTCCAAGGTGTTATGTAGGTCTAAGGCGGAATTTTGTTAAAAATGCCTAAAATTTGTTATATAATTAATGAATCTCTCGATTTTACCCCCCATTTAAATTCATCATTCTAAAACATACATTTTAAAGAGCTGACCCTTTTCTCCTAAATTATGGTGGTTTTTATGCAAAATTTTTCAGTTTAAAGGGGGGGAGGGATGAAATATAGATGAACAATTTTTCTTAAATTCTAGGAAGGGTTTGCAGCTAATCTCCGCCCCATAACTACGACAAACAGAACCAATTCCTCAAAACTATCTGAGATAACAGATTATATAAATATTTCCTAAACCAGGAATGCCTAATGTCAACTGATCCTAGAGGAGGGGGTATTTGACTAAAATACCCCTAGAATTTGAAAACCTCGAAAAACCAGTGTTTGTCCATAGATGTAATGTTAAGGTTTTCAAAATCCTGGGGAGGATAGTTTGCCTAGACCCCCTTGACCATCCCTGACATTAACTGTTAGTATTTTTAAGTTAGTCTTAGACTCTTAGTTAATAAGGAATTTATATGGCGGCACCCAGCTCTCCCATAAATGGAGGCCCGTTTGTAATACAATTGTGGTTTGGCTACATTTTCTCCTTATTTGTAAACCATCAAGAACATTTTTTTGTACGAATGGTTCGATTATATGTCTAATTGTAATAATATAATAGATAATTAAATAAAAGTTTTTGTATCATTTTAGATGTCCTTACAATTATAGATATTCAAATAATCAAGCAAAATGGCTATAATGAGTATATAAGTTTATCATGTAAGAATGCAAAATACAATCGATCATGAGCTTATATCCAGATAAAAAAGTATACTTCTCTTGGAATATATAATAAGCTCTGATCTACAGTACTGTAAATTAAGTTCACAAATATGTGACTCTACGATGACCTAGAATTTGAAAAATTCCAAAGTTGTAATAAATAACATATTTCCCCTAAATTTACCAAAATTACCCCTGGAAGAGCCAACCCTTACCCATATAAAGATGAGACGGATTTAATGCATTAAATTGACCCAATACTAGATCAGACAAATAAAAAGTAACTCAAAATCATCACAAATTTGTGCCAACAATATGACGATTAATAATAATATTATATTTAATTTAAATAATAATTGAATTAACATTTCATACGTTTTCGCGAAGAACTGAAAGTATTCTCCAATTCTTTGAATTTATTGATTGAATGTCTATTATATCGGTATTTGTCGAGTAGTGACCAAACGAGTCGACAACTAAACTGACATAAACTGCAAAACATTTTCCTTTTATTCAAATTTCAATTCAAAGCAAATAAATACCGAAACAGTTTATCCCGTCCTGTCGTCTGTGCGTTAAATCTGACCATTGATTCCATGCTATAACTCATTGCAAACAATTATAACTCAAAATATAATCAATTAAATGACAATTTATTAAATATTTGCTGTTTTAAAAATATGACATAAAATTGGGATTTTTGTCACTTTGGGAAATGTCGTCCTTATATAGAGATTATTGAAGCGGAATATTTCAATGCATTAAATATATATGAGTTAAATGAATGACATAACAAATAAAAACAGTTTAAATGATTGACATTTAAAGTGAATGAGAAGGCAATCAAAGAGTGATTAAAAGTGGACTCAATTTAAGTCACAAAATGTAAACAAAGTAAGACTCGAACCCAATGTTTGTCAGCCGTCGTAACGAAACACATGTCAAACACATGTTTGGGTTTAAATGCTTTCAATTTTTGTTTAATTTTAAATTCAATTTAAATAATAAGTGAATCTTTGGATCAATTAGTGATTTTCAAAATGAGATTTGCTTATAAGTTCGGTAATGTTTTGGGTTCGGTCTACAGTTCGGGAACACTTCAGTTCTTTCCCGATGGAAATCGTCTAATAAGTCCCGTCGGAAATAAGCTATTAATTTATGACTTGAAGAACAATAAGAGTCAGGCTCTCGATCTTCAGCTCGAGTATAATGTGGCGAATATTTCGTTGAGTCCAAATGGATCAATTCTATTGGCATCCACTCAAAAGACACAATTCTATGTCATTTCAATGATATCGGCAACTATTTTACAAAGAAAAGACTTCAAACAAATTGGAGAAAAGATCAATGATTTGAAGTTTAGTCCCGACGGAAAGTATTACGCGGTTTGTGGAACGGATCAGGTTTTGGTTTACTTGACCCCCGGTTTTGCCCTCAAAGGTGTCGGAAGACAGTTCTCGAGGTTTAAGATCCATCGAATCATTAAATCGAGTTTCGATGAGAGCACATGTGTCTCATGGAGTGCTGACTCCAAACTATTAATGATTGGAAGCAAAGATTTTGTTATCAAAATATATCCAATCGATAGACAACTGAAAAACATCGGACATTCGGTAACCCTTAGCGGACACACCGACACAATTATCTCCACTTTCTTCGCCAATAATACTCCCAATGAGTTGAATATCTATAGTGTGAGCCGAAACGGACAGCTCTTTGTCTGGCAATCAAATTATGAGACATTAGAAGATTTTTCAACTATTTCTACGGATGGAGTCATCAAACCATTGAATTACACAAAAGAGAAGAAACATTTCTTCACTTCTGATTTGCAGAAGACTTATGCCTCGTTGAGATTGACTTCTTGTCAATATAACTACAAAACAAAACTATTAATCGTTGGCTTTAGTAACGGCTCATTCATGTTGTATGAGATGCCGGATATAACTCTTATTCATTCACTGCAACTGTCAAACAACGGTCCCATCACTAGTATTGCAATCAACACAACGGGACAGTGGATAGCAATCGGTTCAGCCATCAGTTCGGGCAATAAATATGATATCGAAGACGGAGTGAGTACTGAATCGCAATTAATTGTATGGGAGTGGGAGAGCGAGTCATTCATATTGAAGCAATCGGGTTACTCCACCGGAATCACTAACATTACTGAGAGTATCGCCTATTCTCCTGACGCCACTGTGTTGGCCAGTGGGGGCTCCGATGGAAAAGTCAAGATATGGAATACATTCAATGGATTTT
The DNA here is from genome assembly GCA_034694965.1 of Ceratozetes gracilis. Taxonomy (NCBI): domain Eukaryota; kingdom Metazoa; phylum Arthropoda; class Arachnida; order Sarcoptiformes; family Ceratozetidae; genus Ceratozetes; species Ceratozetes gracilis. Next base: position 9,065 of record JAQIWF010000101.1, read on the forward strand.
GTATTTCCACGTTTGCTGAACATAAGGGACCCGTTACTGCTCTGGACTTTGTTCCTGGGAAAAATGGCAAAGTTCTTATCTCTGCCTCATTGGACGGAACGGTCAAAGCGTTTGATTTGAACAGATATAGAAATTTCCGAACCCTATCCTCTCCTTCTGAGTCAAAACCGGCTCAATTTATAAGCCTAGCTGTGGATCAATTGGGCGGTGATTTTATTGCGTGCGGGTCTCACAACTTATTTGAGATATTTTTATGGTCACTACAAACGGGACGACTACTCGAATGTCTCGCAGGTCTGTTCACTCCATTTCTAATTTATTTGAGACATTAAATGCTTATTTGATATAAAGGACACGAATCTCCGGTTTCGGGTTTAAAGTTTTCGCCCGTTTCTAATACATTGGTTTCGTGTTCTTGGGATCGAACCGTTCGAATTTGGGATCTTTTCGAAGGTTCGAAGTGTACTCGAGAGCTGATCCAATTAGGAAGTGATGCGCTGGCCATTGCATTTAGAGGCGATGGCCATCAGTTTGCAGTCTCTACTCTAAGTGGAGATATTCTATTCTTCGATCCACATTCGGCCGAACAAATGGGGGTCGGAATTGAAGGAAAGAATGATTTGGGAACTTCTCACTACGAGAAGGAAGTGGTCAGCGATAAGAATAAATACTTTTCGTCTCTTAACTACTCCATCGACGGCTCATATATTATGGCCGCCGGAAAATCAAAACATATTTGTATTTATCACGTAATGGAAAAATTGTTGGTTAAGAAGTTCACCGTTACTTTCAACCAATCAATGGATGGCCTCTTAGACTATATTAGTTCCCGAAAAATATCAGAATTTGGTTTCAACCTCTCTGTCATCAAAAGCAGATCCCAAGAGTCAGCCTTTGCTCCGATTGCTTTGCCCGGAGTCGCCAAAAATGATTTTAGCGACCGCTCTGTGAACCCAATTATTGCTGTTTTTGACCTAAAATTTTCCCCAACGATGAGGACATTTGCCTTCGCGTCCACTGAAGGAGTAATGATCTATACTTTGGACAATTCGACTGCTTTCGATCCCTACCAACTCGAGGCAGATATAACTCCGATGTCGTGCCGATCGCTTCTGGACTCCAATCAGTTTTGTGACTCATTAATGCAATCATTGAAACTAAATGACCAAAAACTTATTGAAGAAGTCATCGAAAGAGTTCCGGTCGAAGAGATTAAACTAATTTGCATTACGTTTCCCTTCACTTATGTTGAGAAGTGTTTGCGAGCGCTGGCCGTCGGTCTGGAGTCGACCCAACACATAGAGTTCTACTTGAAATGGTGTCAAACTCTTCTCTATCAGAACGGGACAGCCCTCAAGAATAGTAACGTCGAAGTGATAGCTCCCACTCTTAGACTTCTTCAGCAGAACCTAAACAGACATTTCGAAAATCTGAGTAAAGTTTGTGATCACAACAAATATCTTTTACGACTCATTAATATTCTATCGGCTCATCACAAGACTCGAGAAGAAGTAGAATCAGATGACGAGTCAAACAAAAGTGATCACATGGGGGATAACCTTGAGGAGAATGACCATGATCAGACTAATGATCAACAGTCAGACTCTGACTAACTTTTATTTCAATATTTATTATTTTAAGTAAAATATTTTATTTTTATTGTCGACAAGTGTTTAGCGAAGAGGGACTCAAAAGTGGTTTAATATTTTTGTAAATCAAGTCATTTGACTCAAAGCCTTGACTTTAATAAGACCTGAATTTGTGAAAAAGTGACGAAACATTGGCTCTAAATTACAACTCATTAATAATTGAGTCATTACTAAACGTAAAATAAACGCCAAATTATGTAACGCTAACGACAAGCAAATTGTTTTCATTTTTTTCTCTTTTGGTTAATAATTATTATTTGTTGAGACGATTGAATAAAATAAAGTTATTTCTCAAAATAGTTAGTGATTTGTAGGAAGAGTTGAATGTTTGCAAAGAGAAGCCGTAAAAGTGTTGCAAAATAGGAAGCGATGTATCGATAGTCGTATCGATAATAAACGTGTTGTCAATAAAAATGTGAAACAAATCCAAACAACAAATCCGATTGAATTCAATACAAAACAAATGCTTTGAAATTCAGACGCATTTTAATTGTTGTTATCGTTTGCTATTAATTAACAAATTCCTCATTCATTCAAATATTTCAATGAATTCGTATTTTTCTCCAAAATGTACTCTATTTTCAAAAATAGTTTTTAATTTACTGATTGACTCATTTGTGAAAAGCATTGAAATTGAGTTCAAAGTATGAGTTAAATATTGACTCAATTTTAGTGACCGAAACCATAAATCCTAACAATTTTTGCCCAAAACCTTGAGTTCAAAATAAATGGATTTCCGTCTTATTTCAAACTTCTCCCAAAGAAGTGATGCGTCCCTTCAGAAAGAGGTCAGAATTTTTACCACAAAAACATATTTTACCAGAAATTGGGAAATACTTAATATTTTTGTTGAATTATTGCAAATAATAGACAATTGAATACTTCGAGCGATTGAAAAGCGATGAATTCGGGTGGAAGTTATGCGTCGATTGTCTCCTTTCCCCACAATTGGTGGACGAATCGGCCGTTTTCTTCTGCCTTCAAGTCATTGAAAACTACGTGAAGACAAGGTTTGAATCGATTTTTATATTTGATTTGATTAATAAGTAATGACTTAAAACAGGTATTCGAGTGACGCCGAAGAGAATCGTTTGGCGTTAAGACAATTCATATTTCAATGGTTTACTTCCAACCGATTCTCTTCTAATTATATTCTAAACAAATTCGCATATATTGTGAATTCGGTCTTTTTGGTGGACTTTCCTCTCCAAAAGTGGAACACATTCTTCACCGACATTTTGGGCGTTTGTCATAATAAACAAAATTGTGATCTATTTCTTCGTATTCTTCTGCAAATCAATGGCGACGTCGCCGATAGAGAGATACCCCGCAGTCATAAGGTTTGCTTTTATTGTCATTAATTGGTCTCAAATTGGTTTGAATTTAGGAAATGGAAAGAAATACTTTGATTAAAGATGTGATGAGAGAGACCTGTCTCTTAGAATTGGCTCAGTTTTGGTTCAATATTATCGTAAGTCTCACTAATTTGAAGCACTTCTCTAAAAGTGTTAATTTCAGAACACTTATCGCGATTCGAGTCCTCCCACTGTTTGCCTCTGTCTTGAAGTGATCGGCGCTTATGTCGCGTGGATTGACATAAGTCTAATAACCAACGACTCAATTATGAATAATTTATTCAATTTGTTCCCAAACGAGACATTCCGGTGTTCGGTCACCGATTGCTTTAATGGTATTCTTCATAAAGGAATGGACTCATTGGCCAAAACCCAACTGATTGAGCAGTTTATGAATGTGGAGTCAATTAAAGTGAAATTAAATGAAATCTGTGAGTCTTCTCAACACTATTCTAAAGTGAATGTCAACGAAGAGGACAACCTCTTTGTGGTGAAGTTCTCTAAACTGATGAACACAATTGGTATCGAACTGATCGAAGCGTTCAAAAAAACGAAGTTAAAAAACAACACCAATAACGCCATAATCAACGGTAACGGCACTGAAGACCTGCAGGCAATCACTTATATTTCCAGTGCTATTGAGTCCAAGTTTTCAATTTTGTGCCAATTCTTATCGCATAACAACAATTTAGTGTCCCTTCAAATACACCCCTTCGCCAGAGAATATATACAGTGGGCTAAAAACACTTTAACCAAAAAAGACAACACTCCTATTGAAAAGACTTTAGAGGAGAAACTGTTAATATTTTTACGAATAATTATTGAAAAGTGTAAATATCCGGTGGACCACGACTTCACTCTGGAAGAGGAGACCACTTTTGAGGAATTCCGCAAATCGTGTAAAGTATTGTTCGATAACTTAATGCTTTTGAACTCTTCTATTGTCATAAACTCGATATGCAGTCAACTCATTGAACCATTGCTCATGAATTGGCGAATGTCTGCCAATGCCTACACCTTTGCCGACGTAGAGATAGGACTCTATTATTTCTATTTGATTGGAGAAAACCTTAATTTCCTAAATGACACGAAACGGATGGAACTTCTTCTTCAGCTTCTAATCACGTCTTCGATCTCTACTTATCCGCATTCATGCACTCAATCTATTTATTTCGATCTAATCCTAAGATATGAGAAGTTTTTGGCCAATAATTTGAGTTATTTGGTGCCACAGATTCTCATATCATTTTTGGACGATCGGGGCTTTAAGAACACTAACCCTAAGATGAGGAGTAAAGTCGCGAATCTGTTCAATAAGTTCGTCAAATCTCAGATCAAGTCTAAAGGCAATGACAAACAGCAGAGCTTTACTGAAGACATTCTCAAACGATTGCAAGACTTTCTCAAACTCGATGTCATACCTACGGATTTGGAGGAGTCGAGTGCGGGTCAATCTCTGGTCAATAAAAACAAACCGCTCAGCATTTTCGATGAAATTCGGTATTCGATTACAATTGAGGATCAATTGAATGTTTACGAAACGGCTTCGGTTCTCATTATTTCGAACCAAAACTTCGACACAAATCGAAAACAATATTTAATGAAAAGTCTATTAATTAAACCGATTTGGGATAAGTTCGAAGAAATTTGTGCTAAACTTTCAAATCTAATCACTGCTCAAAATGGAAAACTCATGAATGACTCGAATGACTTAATTGTCAAACAGTTCTGTAACCAAATCTCACATTTGATATCATTGGCCGCCCGGACCTCCAAAGCCTTCTCTAACGTTCAAACCATTAAATCTATTGGACTTCAAGATATTTATTTGCAGTCTTTTAATCAATTTGTAAAAGCGTTGACTTTAGGTCTGAATGAAGACCATATGTTTGTTATTCAGTCCTCTTTACGCCAATTCCTCCACCGATTGATCGTATGTTTGGATGAAAGCGATATCGTTCCTCTACTTCCAGTGGCCATCCAAAGCCTTTTCCTCGTAAACCAAGAGCTCAATTCAAAAACTCTTCAAGAGTTGGTTCCTCTCGTCAATCAAGTGGTGACCAAATTCAAGCACTCCTGGCTTTTCCAAAGAGATTTGACGCCATTCTTCAAACAGATATTCACGCCTTTGATTCTCTCCTTCTTCTCAGTCATCTCTCAAACCGTTAACAATGAGGAGAAGCTATCCATTCAAAAGTCTTATTACACATTACTAGCGGTTATGGTCACCAATAATATTATGGACCCATTCCTACAAATCGGTATAAAATACTTTTTTGTGTGGAACCAATAATTTGAGTCCTTTCCTATTGTTTCAGACGTGCCTTTATTGGAACAAATTCTTTTGACTGTCTTTCAGGGATCGGTTGACTTTCCCGATGCGGTCACACAAAGGATTTGTTTTCAAGTTTTGAGAAAATTTGTGGAATTTTTTGGTAAAACAAATGAATATTTATTTTGTTTTTGGAAACCTAACGCTTTGTATATAATTATAGGAAATTCGGGTCAAATGACAGTGAATGGAACAGAAGGAAAGCCTTCTGAGCCGAGTTTAGATAAACAGCTAAAGATTGGCAGCAATGAGTTCGCAGAATTCATTTACAAGTCTATAATCCCGGCCTGTTTTGTGGCTCCCATTCGTCACAACGAAGACATGCAATTAGTCAATGAATGTATTCTGTGTCTTAAGACAGTTCAGTCAACCCGAGGGGCGCCCGAATTGTCCACTTTTCTCTCTAATCAGTTCTTTCCGCAACATTTTGCCAATTATTCCAACTCTAGTGAACTGATTGAAGCCCTTATGGGTAACGACTCTAAGACCACAAAAAGGGCGCTAAAGATATTCTGCCAACAATTCAAACAACAGAATGAAATCACATAACAATTAGAACTTAAGACATATTTTTATATAAATTTAATTTATATGCAATTCTATACAAATATAACGATTTATATAAATGTTATTCTTATTGAACATAATTCGGTTTATTATATATTTATGTTATCAATGATTTGATCAAATATTTGCTCCAAATTTTCATTTTGTTTTGTAATTCATTTAATAACTGTTGACTGAAATCGCATTTTGTATTGTTTTGTGTTTTGTTTTGTGCTTTAATTTGGAGACATTAGTAATAAAAGTTATTTAAAATGTTTGAGGCATTAGTAATAGTGTGACGTAAGCCTTACTCAGCCTTCAATTACATTCAGTTGTCAAATATGTGGCCCTGAGTTGAAGGGAGCGGCGATTTTAGCGCATCTCTCACTCGCTCTTATCATTACTCTATCTAATAATCGACTCCCGACTTATAAACTACACTAAAAACGGACATTCATTGCATCGACAAACCATTTACTCGTATTTCAAACCAATGTTTAACTCTTTTTAGAAGTCATTTGAATCGCATCAATGAAATGAAGGGTAAAACTGAGGACAAGTTAACTGGAGATCTCCTCCTCTCCCGTAACGGTATATGTGAGTAGTGGTAGTGTTGGGTGAAAATAACACTGTATTTGAATAACACGTTTGTCATAATTTGATGTTTGGATCAAAATTGCGTACAAATAGTGTTTATTTATGTAAACAAATATCTAAATCGACACCAATTTTATTATCAAAACATTTGTTTACATTTGCCTTCACTTTGTTTTCATCCAATAATTTGCGTTTCATTTGATTCAATCAACTCTTCAGTCAAATGGTATTTCAGTTCAATATTTTGTGCATTTTTTTAATCAAATTTATTTGTCAATTGTTTTGGTTTCCCAGACATTAATCAGATAACTAATGGAAAGACATCTCTGAAAGAATGGATCGGATGTTATCTGAGTTTATAACCCGGACCTCAACTGAGGCCGGATTTGCTCGCGATTTACTCGAATGTAAATATCATTTCTTGTATTTAATCCAATTATCTCTTAACTCATTTGGTTGTAATTGTCTTTTAGGCCATAAATGGGATCTGAAGTCAGCACTGAATGCATATTATGTGATGAAAGGATTATTAAAGGAAGAGGAGGAGGACGAGGATGAAGAAGAAGATAATGATTACCATTTGTTGACAATAACTCCCAATAACTTCAAAAATAACTTTTTGAATAACTCATTGGAAAAGAGGTCGCGATTTGAGTGTTCGGTGAAGACTGTGTCCAAAACGGTGTCCATTAAATGCAATTCAGAGCCTTCACTATCGTCTCATTCATCCGAGTGTTCGAACGACTCGTCCAACACTTCTTCGCCGTCAAAGTTAGCCATTTCTAAATCAGATGATTCACCCAATGATTTGATGGACGACACGAATAAGAAGTTGAGTCGAGGCATTTCCAGAGCCACCGATAACGTCAACTTAGTGTCCAAAGCGCGCAATGAGTTCGCACAAGACTTCAAGACATCGAGTCGTGGAAGTCGTCTCTTAAATACCAATAGTTTTCTCGAAACTCCAGATTTTACCTTCACTTTACCCGACCTTTCCATACATCCCGAAGATTTTCGAGTGTTCTTAGAACAGGATCTCATCGAGAAATCAACACTTGTCTCACTCGAGTCGGCCCAACGACTCAACTGGTGGTCCGATGTATGTCAGAAGTTATGGCCACTGGCAACCACTGGGGACGGCAATTGTCTATTGCACGCCGCCTCCTTAGGTTAGACACTCCTCTCCTTTGCATTTGGTTCTCATTTTCAAAATTTTGTAGGAATGTGGGGATTCCACGACAGACTACTTGTGCTGAGGAAAGCATTACACGCATTACTGTCCAATAGCTCATATACGGCAGCCTTTTATAGACGATGGAAATGGCAGACATACTTCCAAAACTGCAAAACCGGACTCATATTTTCAGGTATTATTAGAAAACACAATAATTTGAATCCATTTTCTTAATTCTAAAATTTCTACAGAAAGTGAATGGCGTCAGGAATGGGATTGTCTGCTAAGAATGGCATCGACTGAACCCAGAGTTAGAGCACAAACCGATTATAAAAGTAGTGAAATGAATGGCGGAAAAAAGAACGACCCCTTCGACGAAATCCAACCCCATGTGTATGAGAGCCTCGAAGAGATACATATCTTCGCTTTGGCTCATGTTTTGCGTCGACCTATTGTTGTGATCGCAGACACAATGCTTAAGGATATCACCGGTACTTCACTTCATTGCAAAGATAGTGAATAAATTGTTTAATCCGTCCATTCTTTCAGGTGAAGCATTCTTTCCGATTCCTTTCGGCGGAATATATCTGCCACTGGAGTGTCCCAACAATAATCTGATGAAATCCCCTCTTTGTTTGACTTATGGTATGTTTATTGACATAAATAATTGAATATTAAATGAATTGTCTTTCCCTCAGATGCGGCTCACTTTTCAGCATTAGTTTCAATGGACAAAGAGATACAATTTGTAGACAATCACCCAATAGGACCCCCGGCAGCCATCCCTTTGGTTGACTTTGAGTACAATATACTCCCCCTTCAATTTATTGTGGATCCGGGAGAAGAGGTTTTCCAAAAAGAGCTGCCATTTAGTGAGGAAATGGTTAAGCGCTTAACTCTTAGCAAAAGCGACAAATTAAGACTTTTGAACCAATACTTTGACATCACTTACATTCAAAACTCAATAACTGAACCGCAGTTACCCTTAACTAAGAAAACAGACAAAAGGAATGCAAAGCTAACTGTTATTGAAAAGTCACGAACCCTTCCGAGTAGTTTCGAATCAGATGACAGTTCTTCTGACGCGCCGTCGGCCTCGAGTGTGGGCGGAAGTGTGAGTAAAGCAAAGGCTTTCAGTAGTAAAGCGGCCAAACAGTTACTAATGATTACTAAACACTTCGGATCACTCGGAAGAATGAGTAAACGAATTAAGAAGAATTTGGGAACTTTTGCCAAAAGAGGAACTTCTTTCAGGAAGAAAAAGGTTTCGTCGAACGAGAAAAGCAGTTCGACTGAAGTAAAAACTATTGACAACTCTTGTGATTTGAAAATTGATAAGAAGTGTGAGACGGACCCAAATAGTGTTTTTTATGTGGACTTCAATACAATAATTGCCGCACTTTTACATACAGACAGACGGCATATCTATTACGACGAAATGATTCGCAACTATTTGAATACAGCCAGAGCTCGCTTTTTAAGGCAAACCAAAGACAAAAAGTCGAACCCTTCGTCTATCACTTCGACAAATACATCGAAGTCGAGCTCAACTGTGGACACAACGAGCGTTATTCCCTGTGTGAACACCGGCTGCAAAATGTTCGGCACTTCACAAAACAATTACTTGTGTTCCAACTGTTTTGCTGAACAGAAGCAACAGTTGAATGACTGTCGAACTCCTCATATAATCAACTCTAACACCGATTGTCTTAAAACTGAAATCAAAAAAGAATTTAATTCGGACTCACATTCGGATGACCTAAAAGTGTCCTTAAATTTGCCAAAAAGTAAAATAGTTGAGGAAGACTTAGTTATAACCTGTGCTAACTCTAACTTTTATGTTCCCACATCTATATAACACTTCCTTTGTTTGCAATCATATCTAAATTCATAAATTTATTCCCAGATATGCTTTCATTTGGTTTTGTCTGAAGACCTTTTCTTTTTGCTTGCATTCAGTAATAGCTTTCAATCCCTTCTAAAGTGAGTCAAACCAAATACAGGAGTCTTTCACGTCTTATCATCTCTTTGATTGAGAAGAGCTAATTGAATGCCAATCAAAGACTTTATTTTAGTCAATGTGTATCTCAAAGCTATTATTGACAGACAATCTCTTTATGACATTTTCTGTTCCCTTAACTCCTTTCAAAATAAATTAAAGAAACCCTAAAATACTGTTTATTTGGAAACAATTGACGACAAATCTATGAATTTAGATATGACTGCGACTCTATTTTTCAAAATATTCGTCTTAACAGAAATTTATCTCAAAATCTTTGTTTAGGAATACTTTAAATTCATTTAAAATCACATTATTTTGGATAAATTTTTGTAAATATATAGCAATTCAATCATTACTTTCTCCGACCCTTTGATAACTTGATTTAAATAATACTTTACTTCAAATTCTCATTCAAATGACTCGTTTTGGAAAACTTTTGTGGCTTTTATTTCTCTTATTATAATTTGGACTCAATTTTATTTGAAAAATCAATTATTAGATGAGATTCAAAATTGAGTGGAATTTGGTTCTCAATAACAATGGATTTCCTGCGAGTCATTCAAAAGAATGTTATTATGGTCTGAATGTTCTTTCGTTTGTCACATATTGTTATTTAGTGTTTATAACAAAAAAGTCGATCAATTAATGTCTAAACTGTTTTAGTTTGAAGACAACTCTCGAATGAGAGGAATGCAAATCTACTGCCGAATATCAATAACTTTTCATTGATTTCAAATCTCATCAAAAAACTAATAATTTTTAGAATTCAAAGACAATTCGTTTGATGTAATTATAAATTTAGTGCCTTTTATTCAAAACTATTTTAAATTTATTCTTATTTTCATTGCTCTCTAATCTCATTAGAATTTCTTTCTATAATGGGTTTAATTCTATTCAACTATTATTTTAGACATATATTACATGTGATTATATTATGTGATTCAGAGATTTCACCAAAAGTTTTAACCAAACTTTTAATTTGCACTAAAATAATATTCTTTATAATAATATTAATAATATGTGTAATAATTGAAGAATAAGTGTATAGTAATTGATATTAAATATATTGAATATATTGATAGCATTTATATATAAAATTGTATTAAATTAACCGAAACACCAAATAAAGTCTAACCTATTCTATCAGGAATTGTCTAATTTGTTTCATTCCTCTCAATATTCAATTATTATTCATTTCGTGGTGTCACTCAGCACTCAATTATGCCATGTTCAATTTGCATATCAAGTTCAATTTATTAGAAGGAGCTCGAGAATTAGTTTGTGGACAAAACTCAACTTTGATTGACCAGAATATGTGAATATAAAGCATAAAATAAAGTAAATGAGACATCAATGAGGGTCTGTTTATAGTGAGTGAGTAATAATTATTTTGATAAGATAACCAAGAGCGTAATTTTAATTCTCTTCTAATCTCAGCAAAACTTGTATTTTGCATTTTAAACGCATTCACAGTTATAGACTGCGATTACAGTATGAAGTAATTAAATGATGCGATAATTAATTAGAAAAGAAAAGTTAATTAAAGAAAAAGAGTTTTAAAAACACGTTTTAATTGATCGGTGAATAAAATTTGGAATTTGAGTGAATTTGAAGTGAATTTGTTTGCATTGATTGAATGGTTAGAGAACAGGGTTTGTGAGTGGTTTTGGTAGAGCTGTGGTGAGGCCTATGGAGCCTATACTGTACGCACTTCTATGAAGACTGTATTGAATATTGATATTAATGTATGAGACATACAATAGTGAAAAAGAGTGCAAAAGTGATATTCCTGTGAATAAGCAATGAATGCATTGAATGAACGAACAGTTTCTCAATTCTATTGGATTTAGACTTTCGTTCAAATCATTTGTTTTCACTTCAATTCATTGAAATGTCTTTCAATTAACCACTTATTGATTGAATTGATTAAAAACAATTCAATTATAAACTGACCGCCAATTCGTTGTTATTTTCTTTTATTAACAAATATTTAATATTTATTCCGATTTTATTTATATTCGGCGATAAAATATCGATAATTAGTTTTGAATTGAAATCCATTTAATAATGATTTTCAGCTCTTCTTATATGTATTTAATTTTGTTTGTTTTGAATCAAAATTATTTAAATTGTTTTAACGAATAAACAAATTATTTATTTATTTGTTATTTAATTGAACCCAAAATGATGGACAGTAACGACCAGAGGTCTGCCCTTTCACTCAATTCTCATATCATTTCAATTAATTTGTTTATGTCTTCAGATTGTCGATGAATGACATGAATGGACAGTCGGTTCTCATGTCTAATATAGATATGTCTAACATAGTAATGGACGAACAGATTATGCAGTTATTCGGGAATCAAAACTATATGGTTAGACCCCTTTCCCTCCCAACCCATTGACATATTGTTGTCCAACAGATGCCCGACGGAACGCATATCACTGACAATCAGAGGACAGTTAATGCAATGGAAACCGTTAACACCGAACACAATGCTCTGCCATCGATGGACAGGCATTCAGTGGATTCCTGTAATTTTGTGTCCAATCAATTCGATACTCAATATCACGACTCCTCTGATTCGCATCGGTTTAAGTATAGAAGTAGTGGTCTCTCGACTGTCGCCGAAACTGTAACTCACGTCTCAGAAACAGATAATTCCATTTCCGGACAAAATTATCCGCCCGTCGGAAACATTGCGGTTCAGCCCAACTACCCGTGAGTTGAATCTCTTCCTTATTGTCTCAATTAATTGTCTTTAAATACGAAGAATGGGTTCACTTAACAATTGGTCACACAATCAAAATCATAACAACCATCCGATTGGTGGACAACATCCGAACCGAACCTCAAAGGAGTTGATGATAAACACTGGTCTTCAGAGTAATCACTTGAACTCAAAAGTGACGCCACATTCGAGTTATATTCCTCGACAGCGAATCTCAAACTTTGTTCCAACGGTCGCAGCAATGAATCCGTCGACGACATCAACGCCTGTAAACCAGAGTCACAACAATTTAGTTATACTTAATAATAATAATCACAATAATATTGAAAACACTAATAAAGTGCTGAGCGATGGGTTGGTCCAAACCCGACGCTTAGAATCACCGACGGTTACCAAACGAACGGTTATTATATTCAAAGTTATCGATCAAATCATCGATAACTCGGGAAAAGTTATCAAAGAAACTGTTATTAAAAATGAGGAAATTGTTAAAAATTTAGGGAAATTTGATTGGAATGAGAGTTCAGTCACTCCCTTGTCATCGATCAGTAATGTGTCCCGATTTGCGTCCAACACTAACTCTGGAGTGTTGGCAGACGTGAGCTCTTCTGTTCGGAGTTCTTCGTCTTCGACTTCAACAGAGAGTCGACAAAATCAAAACAATGAGAGCTTACTTAAGAGGCATTCCATTAATACTACACAAGAGTTAAATAAAGTTGGGAATCAAACTCCGATCTCTTCAATGCCGGCCCAACCACTCATTGATAGTAATTTTAACAAAATTGATAACACTTTTAATCAGAATTTGGCGATTAGGACAGCCATCAGTACTGACATAACCAATCAAAATGTGACGAACAGTGAGAAACAAGTGAAAGAGGAAGAGCCCAGAATTAATGAAAGGGATGAGGAGGAGAGGAGGGAAACGGCAACCGCTCTCTTGTCACTCACACAAAGAAGTTGTAGTCTAAACATAGACTGCAATACAGAGGAAAACATGTTTAGCGCAGACTTTTCGATAAGAGCGGGAAACAGAGTTATGGCCAAATGGAGAGACAAGAACTTCTATCCGGCACTCATTTCCAGACAAATGCCGAACAATAAATGGTCGGTTGTTTTCGAAGATAAGGCCACACGAAGTCTGTTTGAAGCAGAACTCATTCAATTAAATCATTTGGTTGAGGGACAGGACGTTATGGTTACCATTTCTGATGGATTCTGTGCCAAAGCAACCATAAGAACAGTTGTTTATGAGAACAATGACTTAGTCTTCGAGTTGGAACACCTGAAGGACGACAAAATGGTTGTCAAACGATATCCATTGAAAGACATATTTTTAAACACCGAACAGAGCGCTAACATTGCCATCAAATCAGTCAAACCTATATTCAATGGCGCCGTCTTTGCAGACGTGGACTTAGACAACATTGTGAGCGGAAAGAGGGCCCGGATTACCACCAAAGCGGAACTCGTAGACAAACCCACTCAACAATTCAAAAACGGCAGAAGACGTGCTGCCGATACCGCCTCCGTTGATGCCGACTATGACGTCGATAATGACTCCGAACCTACGTTTGTGGTTAAGCCTAAAAAGAAGGCAAACAATGTTCGGACGACTAAGAAGAGAATAGAATCTCATAATCCGATGTTTAATAGCGAGCACTCCCTCTCGATCTCTCCCCGAACGACCAAAGTTCACACATCAATGCCTACCAATGAACTGATTAAGCTGTTGGGACCCTTACCTGAAGTGGGTTCCAGGATATTCGAAAGGGTGTCCTTTCTATTAACATGTGGGGACCGTAACAAATGTGATGACTTATCTGTGGAACAGTCAAATCCGGAGCGATCGACGCCTTTCGATAAGTTATATCTAACCAAACAAATCGAAACCGGATCCGGAAAAGTGTTCGAAACGTTTGAAGACATGAAAGTATTATTCGAATCATTCCTTTTGTTTCTCTTTTTCTTATAATTTGTTGCAATTCGCAGAACTCTGAGGAGAACTTAGATATGGTTCTCATAGCAGACACTTATCACCGATCCATTAAATACATCCAATGCTTGGCCGCCGGTATTTCCATTGCAAGTCATCTCTGGGTCATTGACTGCTGTCGACAAAACAAATATCTTAAACGAGACAACTATACCCTTCCCGCGGGTTTCAGTATCATCACAAGCGCTCTGCCCTCCGATAAGTTAGTTCTCTGTCTTTAATGCATTTTCTCTTATATTTATGACAATGTTTTCTATTAAAAGGAATACATTTAAGAAAAGTTCAACGCTTTTCAAAGGAACCAAATTTTATTTCGGGTCTAAAACCCCTGAAAAGCTGGAGAGCCTTTGGGCACCCGTTCTCTCAGCCGCACAGGCAGTTATTATCGACAACAACGCTGTTAACTCTACAACTCTTTCTCGTAAGTCTTACAACAAAAAAGTTAAACAAATTATTAAAATGATTGTGTTTTTAGGGAAAGTGGTGGACATAATAATAGGGGACTCGACCTGTTCTATAGAATTAGTGAAAAAAGCGAAACAAATGAAGATCGCAGTCATTTCATCGGAATATATCGTTCAGTGTCTGATAAATGGCCGAAAGCTCGCCTACGACGCCAGTCCTCTCTTCTCCTACACCTATAACTCCGCAAACTTATGACTTGAATACAAACGAAACAGTTTTTAGTATTGTTTTTAATGTGTTTTGCAGTCAGTGCTCACATTTTCATTCACTGATCGCTCCTTTTATTTATTAATTTTGATATTTTTTGCGTTTTTGAAATTTGTGATCGATTTCATTGAATGTTATATTCATTGTATTATAATATCATTAAATCATATTTTTATTTCATTTGTAAACCATTTGTGTATAGTTTTAGACTTTTGTTTAATTCATTTCATTCTCCTTTCGATTGTCTTTTGAATAAAAATTGATTATTAATGTTATTATTATTCAATTCTTTGTTTCCATTAAAGTCAATGTTTGGCTAATTTCCAACACTTTATTCAATCAAACCATTGAGTAGTTATTATCACTCATTACTGCTGACCATAACTCAGATTAGATTAAGAAGAGATAATCAAATTAGAAGTGGTGTCATAAGCAGATTCACAATTGATCATGGTCACACTCATGCTCACTTCTCTATGTTCAAATGAACCACAACTTTAACTCAACTAAGGTTTGAGGGAAGCCTTCGATTACACACATCACTAATATCTCATTGTGAGAGATAGTCAATGAAATAATTGCAAGGATATATCAAAATTTGTAGTGGCAGTCATTTGAGTCACAGTATTTGTATATTTTATTAAAATAATCTTGAACGTTAAATATTGTAAAGAACATTAGATAAGACTAACGATATTGTGAGTGGTTTGTGAGGTATTCCATATAAGTGACAATCAGTGGACTTATGAGGGGTAACATAAGGGGTAACTTCAGTGGAGGTAATCATTTGATTATAATGTTTGTGTCATTTGAATGATAAGTTGTAATAAGTTTTGCAAAGTTTGCGCACAAAAGCTGTGCAAAGCAGTGATTGGATGAAAGGGACTGTCATTTAGTGGTTAGAGTCTGTGAAGTGAACTTCAAGTAGTATTGAGTGAATCCAATGATATTACAATTCAATTGAATGGCAAACAAAGTCAATGTCGTAATCATTGAGTCTTTAAATGTTTACTAAATTATTATTATTTATCTCTAATTAAATGATATAATATTTATAAACAAATAAATGAATTGTAATTAACTGAAGGATTGACTGCTTTTCACTCATTTGTCAGCCCTTTGTTAACAGTATTTGAGTAGAAATTAGTTGTTTTCAATTGAAATCGCATTTGTATTACAATTATGGACATCGAAGAAGATATTAATGAATATATTTATAACGATATCTCCGATTCGGGAAATGAGTCGACGGATGAAGAGGACGACGGCCTGTCTGTGGCCTTAGATGTCGAACCAATTGGCTCTCATCACAAGGAAAGGATGGAAATCGATGACGACTTTCCCTTCGAAGTGTTGACCACCGAATCCATTGTCGAACATATGATTGACTCGATTCGAGACGTGAATACCGTTGTTCAGGTCTGACCCCACTATCACTTAATGTGGAAATTGAACCCATTATTCATGAATTGATAGCTTCCGCCGACGATTACAAGAATTCTTTTAAATCACTTCAAATGGGATAAAGAGAAGCTCTACGAAAGGTTACCATTGATTGACATTCTTTGATATGTATCTAATCCTCAATGTATGGACAGGTATTACGACGGCGACCAAAACGAGTTGTTCACTTCGGCGCATATCGTGAACCCTAACTCTGAGCTCAATTCAAACAAACAAATTAAGGTTCGCTTCGATTCACTTCTCATTCAATTATTTACACTCTTTTTGTGTTCAGAAAAATAGTCACAACGGAATGGAAACCTGTATTATCTGCTGTCGAGATCTGCCCTCATCTGTCAGTCTCTCCCTTTTGTTAAACTTAAGACTAATTAGTGTTTATATTACAGCTGATGACAGGTCTGGCCTGTGGTCACCGCTTCTGTAAAGGTATTCAATTCTTTTCTTTTGCAATGAAGTAATGTATGAATTGTGTGACAGAGTGTTGGGTACACTACTTGACCACAAAGATAATAGAGGAGGGACAGGGACAGAAGATATCATGTGCTGCTCACGCCTGTGACATACTTGTCGACGACCAGACAGTTATAACTTTGATAACTGAGCCCAAAGTGAAACTGCGTTATCAACACCTCATCACAAACAGCTTCGTTGAGGTAAAGGCACCAAAATATCGATTCTTAGGGTACTTACCATTGAGTTACAGTGCAACCGAATGCTGAGGTGGTGCCCCAAACCTGAGTGCTCTCATGTGGTTCGCGTTTCATATGTAGACTTCCAACCCGTCAGATGTGTTTGTGGTACTGTCTTCTGGTAGGAATGTCTTATTATAAGTGATTTGCTATAATGTGTTGAATTTGACCGAAGCTTTCTGTGCGGTGAGAGTTGGCACCAACCCGTCAAATGCGATCTTCTCAGAAAGTGGAAGAAGAAGTGCGACGACGACAGCGAAACATCCAATTGGATCGCAGCCAACACTAAAGAGTGTCCCAAATGTCAGGTTACCATTGAAAAGGACGGCGGATGTAATCATATGGTATCCAAATGTTCTCTTATTTCATTCAAAACTCAATGAAATTAATTTCGTATTCATTACTCGAATTACAAAACATTTTATTCAACAAATCTTTAATTCATTCATTCATTTAATTAATTAAATGTTAATCTTTAGGTTTGTAAGAACCAGACCTGTAAAGCGGACTTCTGTTGGGTGTGTTTGGGTCCGTGGGAACCGCACGGCTCGTCCTGGTATTATCCTTACTTTCTTTGTAGCACAGCTTCACTATTGATTTGTTGAGCACAGGTATAGCTGTAATAGATATGATGAGGACGAAGCTAAGGCAGCTCGCGATGCACAGGAGAAGTCAAGGGCTGCCCTTCAGCGCTACCTTTTCTACTGTAATCGTTATATGAATCACATGCAAAGTCTTAAGTTTGAGAACAAGTTATACGCTTCGATCAAAGAGAAGATGGAGGAAATGCAACAGCACAACATGTCTTGGATTGAAGTCCAGTTCCTCAAGAAGGCTGTCGATGTGCTGTGCCAATGCCGACAGACCCTTATGTATACCTATGTCTTCGCCTATTATCTCTTGAAAACAAACCAATCGATTATTTTTGAAGACAATCAAAGAGATCTCGAGAGCGCCACTGAAATGCTTTCCGAATACTTGGAGCGCGATATCACTCACGAAAATCTCTCTGACATCAAACAGAAAGTTCAGGACAAATATAGGTGAGTCCCCCCTATCCTCACAAACAATGCAATTGACATCAATATGTTTCAGATATTGCGAGAGTAGACGTAAAGTTCTTTTACAACACGTTCTCGAGGGATATGACAAGGATTGGTGGGAATACACAGTCAAAGTGGACAGATGTTAGGCCCTATTCGGCCCAAATGTTTGGAAGTAATTTAATTCATCAATTTTTTTACTCCTTTTGTTGGCGTTTATCTGAGAAACTATTCAAACATTTATTACTATAAATACGATTGCAATCAATATTTGAAAAACGGATAAAATATTTTCGATTAAAGACTCGAATTATGAGATAATAATAAATTCGATGAAATCGGGGACCGATTCAAACAAAAGTGATTTCGGCGTAAATTGTGTCCGATTTTCAACTCTTGTTTTATTGAAAGTGACGCCAAATATTGTAATTTACGGCATATTTAAGTGAAACTACTTTTTATACAATTATCGAAAGATTGTGTAAAACATTCAAACGATTCTCTGTTTCTTTACTTTATTTTCTGTTCAATGAATATCTCTTTTCTTAAACATTTTCTTAGAATAACGTCTTTTTTAACGAAAATTAATGAAATTTCTGTCAATATGTCTATTATTTGTTCAAACGTTATGTTCGATAGAAATTCATTTTCCAATAAAAGATTATTTAATAAAAATTGATTTTCATTTCCAAGAGTGGGTCGCGCTTGACCTAAATCTTGGCCAAAGTTTGATTTAAGCTTTGAGTTAATCTCCGATTACCTTCGGGCTAACATTTTAATCTCATTTGAAATACAAGAATATCAAGGTTCATTATCATCTAAAATTCACTAATGAGCTAATTGTATAGTTTAATGATTTTTTGATAAAAAAAACCCTTGATTATTCGGGGTACCCCATAAGTCTTCTAATTTTATATTTTATTATATAAATTACTCTAGGTTATTGTCAGGTTAAGAATAAGTTATGTTAGGTTATCTTATTCCATTTAACTTTTCAAAAATATTACTATTCGGGCTTTCGTCATACACCCGGATTATTTAGGCTATGTCTAACTGGGCAATAACTGCACCTCTGCTTAAATTTTTGAGCTTAAACATAATAGAAACATAAAAACTTTTATTTATGTGTTCTAAGTCGATAATTCCAAGAATATTACCCTGGTCATGATCATTAGCAAAAATAAATATTAGGAACTCGATTATATCAAGCATAATGATAAAGCACAAATATTTCCACAATAATGATTCATTAAACTCATTAAAGTAGGGGCCCTTATAAGTTTGGTTAAGTTATAGTACTAAGTTGTAGTCCAAAAGTCCCCAACCAGAGAAATGTTATACAATAATGAATTTCGAGCGCGGGGTCAGTCTTTCAACGAATTTATCAAAATCCTAGTTTTGCAAAAAGGAGTTAAGAATACTCTAAAACGCTGTATTATTAACTCATTTTTATAAAACTAGAATTTGGTAAGAATAAAGTTCTATAGATTAAATTAAATTTTAAAACGGGTATATAATAATAATAATAAAAATAAAATCTCTATTTAAAATATGTGAATATAAGTTTTAGGTGAAGTAAGGGATTCCATTGAAACCCATAACCA
>JAQIWF010000102.1:0-28860 GCA_034694965.1 Ceratozetes gracilis
CCTCTCCTTTGTCCCAGTCCAATTTATTGCCATTATAAACAAGATGAACCAATATAATTGCTTATTAACTCTTTAATACAATTTGTAACTTATTATTTAAAATAATTAATATAGTAATTAAAACTCTACAAGTTTATTTTTTTGAAAAACTCATATACAAATCAAATCTAGACATATAATTAAAAACTCAGGCGATAAGGGGGGAAAAGGCAAATTTTTTAACTAAAATCACATGGATATCGGTAAATAAAATTATGGCTAGAAAAGATGCAACATTGTTTTATTTTAGATAAAATTGACGTAAATTATGCTTAATTTAATTTGATTCCAATATAATTAACTTAAATAAGAAAAATGGTAAATTTAAAAAAAAAAGAATATTGTGGCAACACTACTTGCTCTGCAATTTTGTTAAATAATATTATTGGCAGACTACAGGAGGGAGGGAGTTGGAAATTTTAGAAATTAAGAAACATTTTAGAAAATCTCCTTCTTATGATCACCCCTGAGTAGTTTTACCCACTAATATCAAGCAAGGGTCAACTTTTGTGTACAGATCCAACAGAAATGGCATGCATCAACTTTTAGTCATCAATGGTTTATCAGATCTACGCATACCTTTTAGTTTTTTAGAGTAAAGTAAAATACAAAATTAATTCAATTATTATTAAAAATTGAAATTAATAAATTGAATAGTGATATTAATTTATTAATTCAATTAACAAAAGTGATAACTTTTGTTAATAATAACAATTCCAGTGGAAGAGGTATGTATCATAATATTAAACTAATTTTTGATGGACAGAGAAGTGTAGAATATTTATTAATTTGATTAAATTTATTAGTTAAACTTTGGAAAACCCCGAAAATTTTAGGCCTTTGAGAAGAAATTGTCCCTTCAATGACAGATCAAAAGTTCAAGGAAAACTTCAGAGTCGACAGAAAGACATTTAACTATATATTAGATATAGTTAAACCAGATATGGAAACAATTGACGCAAAAATGAGAGATTGTGTCAGCGTTGGAAAACAATTGGCCATTTCATTACGGTAAGTTTTGGCTTTAAATAAGCAATTTAATAATCCAGTATTAATTCATACGATTAAAATTCACAGGTATTGGCAACCAATTGTGAATATAAAAAAATTGAGCATCTCTATAGCCAAGGAAAAACAACTATACACGACTGTTTAAAAACTTTTATTAAATCAGCCATAAAAAATTTGGTAAAAAAGCATATCGAATTGCCATCTAAAGAAGAATATAAAGTAATTTCTAAAGAATTTGAGCAAAGATTGGGATATCCGATGGCAGTTGGCTGAATTAATGTCTCGCATTTTCCGGTACAGGTACCAAAATGCCAAGAGCAAGATTATTACAACTATAAAGGTTGGATTTCAGTAATGGCATTAGCAATATGTGATGCTAATGACAAGGCAAATGTAATTTAATACTGGATTATAAAATTGCTTATTTAAAACTTTTATATATAGTTTCTACAATATATGACACTTTATACTGATACCCCAACCCCTTCTCGTTTAGGTTTATTATCTGAAAACTGGAATACCTGGTGGTAGACCTGTAATAATTCAGGAGCCTTTGCATAACTGGGTTATTTAAAAAATTAGAAAATTTGGAAGTATTCCCTCAAAAAATAAGGAAATCCAGTATTAATTCAATAAATGCTTACCATTGAATCAAAAGTTGATGACAATGATTCATTGTAGAAGTGCCGAGTCTTAAGAATCTTGTGCATTTTCTCGTACCACTTCCATGTGGATTGTGTTGATCCAGTCGAGCCAAGGTTGAATTTTCGATAATCAGCCTTCAAATTGGCGATTTTCTTTTTAATTTGTTGAAGGGTTCGATTGAATCCCTTTTCAGCAAATTTTTGTTGGAACTCTAAATAGAGTTCATTTTTATTGCACATACCGTCAACTCTTAGTTTGTTTTCACTATATAACTCTATTAAATAATCAATTTCATTATCTTGCCAATTATTGGCCATTTTTACGACGATAATTGAGTATATAATTAATGAAAACAATTTGAAAACAAATAATTTTAAATTCAAATACAATATTTGTTTACATTTGTACTCGTTCTCAGCTAACTGCTGATTGGACAAGTAATAAGTAGAGCGCATTCGCACTGTGCTTGAGTCAGTCTACTTACTCAAGCATGGGTCTGTGGGTGACTTGAAATAAGTTTGATTTACTGGAGTAAGTCTCAATGCGAATGCAAATAAGTCAAGTCGACTTGACTTAAGTTCGCTAGTGCGAACGGCGCTTAATTTATAAATTGAAACTATAATTAATTACAAACATATGTCTAAAACAAAACTCATCGATGAGTTCAACAGAATAGTTGAGATGAGGTCTACTAATAGAGACTCAGCACAGCTTTACTCGATCTCATAGGAGACACCTCTCCTATTCTTCATTGAATGAGTGTTATTTCACTTGTGTTCCCAACAAATGACCAGATCCAGGAGCAAATTACGGGACTAGAGAAGGATCAAGAATATAATCAGGGCTATAATTGGTGAGTGATATGTGTAACAGTGTTTATGAATGGTTTGCATTTGAAAACTTGTTTAACGGGTTCTTTAAAAGTTTGTTTTGAATGAAGACTTGTTTTGAGTGTTTTGTCCAATCATTGGATGGGTTTCTGATCCGTTTGTCCGACATTTTTATAGATAACAAACAACTGATTGATTGCAATAAAAACACTGTTTTTGTGCCAAACATTTGATTCATTGAAACGATGGTTAAGTCATGAAGTGATGGCTCACAGACGCAAAAAAGGCTCAACACTTGTGTCCGCACAACTGTCCACTTCTGAACCCACTGTCAAAAGTGTCGAACTCCAGAGGACTAGATATGGATTCGGGTTTACTCTTTCAGGTGAGAACTTCACTCATATTTTCTTTAAGATAATTATTTTAACCATTTTTTCGGTGATATTCAGGCGAAAAGCCGTCAATTTTGACTCAAGTGAAAGGAGGCGCCCATATGTCCGGACTCAGGAGTGGTGACTACTTAATGACTGTCAATGATATCGATGTGTGTCATATGAGTCACGAAGACATCGTTGAACTCATCAAAAGAAGTATCGGTTCTCTAAGACTTCGATGTCTGGAAAACGGAACTTATTTTTCAAGTAATTCAGAAGAAAGTGATACCGACTCAGACGGTCATCAGCACAGTCTTAATCCAGTGCCACAAACGCACAGAAACCGCAACAGATATGCATTAAGACATCGAAAGACATTTTTCAACAATAAGTGTAATTCCAGTGAAAACCTGTCCTCAAATGTGATGCCCAGTGATTACAATAGAGTGGACACCATTATGACACACAACAGTCACAACCATTTCCATCACAATCATCACCACAACAGTAGACCACAATCTAAGATGAGTTCCCGATACCGACCTATCGGTGTCTCCAAAACAAACGAACCGATTCTGGATCTCCTCTTAGAACAGAAATTATCAAAAATAAAATGCAATTTAAGTGAAAGCGATTCAAACAACTCTAATAAAACCAATTCTTTGAATAATAATAATAAGAATAGTTTCGAAAGAACTGCCAAAATGTCTTCCATTGAATCCAAAGGTGATCCCAAAGAAGTGCTTCAGAATAGAGATCAGAACATTGAGGTTATGACAAACAATCCATCGATGGATACACTTCTGAACGTGAGTTGAATTTTTTAAAAAATTGGTCACAGATTTGTCTATTTTTAACCAAGATAACCACAGATAACCTATCTTAGCTAATTAGCAAGTCCATAAATATAGGAAATTGTGGTATATTTGCTAATATCCATAAAATGGGGTCAATAACCAGTTGAGTGAAAAGTAGTGTCAAATTGAGTGAAACGACAATCGATTATATGTTTTATAACCGATTCTCAGCTTATTTTCCGTTCAAATGCTTTCAAATTAAATGTTTAGTTATTTTTCTTTTCATTGATTTTAAAGTAATTTAATTTAATAGCTATATGTGAGGAGAAGTGCTATTTTAAGCGCCAGATCTGTCTGAATGAGCGCTCCGTATATCTAATCAATCAAAGCCTTAGAGCCCTAATTTAAACTCAAAACATATTGTGTTGATTAGTAGTTATATCGAACAGTACTTCAGGTCCAGTGCTGTTCCCAATCCGTATTAATAATAACTATCAGATTTCAAGCGTTTCATTGAACCGAATAATTATAGTTTTATGGTTTTGTCGCTTATATATTTGCTACCTTTCCATCAGAATGACTCCATGTGTAGTGAGAACAGTGCCGAAGAGGTCCACTCCAGAGCGTTGTTGAGAGCAATTGTGGGCTATTTGGGGACAATTGAAACTCCGGCCGAATCACACATCGACTCAAATCTGATAAAGAATTGCATTCGAAGAATAAGAGTTGAGAACAAATTACAGACAATTATTCTTCTGGCGATATATCAGGAGAGCATACTTTTAGTTAATATTAACGGTCAGACAATCGCTCAGTTCTCAGCAGAAAACCTCAAATCATGTGGTATTTGTACGGATGACAGAAAATACTTCGCAATAATTACGGGTTTGAATAGCGATTCCCAGAGCTATTCATGTCATGTGTTCGCCACCAGCGCTAGTGTTCATCAAACCCACTATAAGACAGCCCAGAATTTCGGCATCAAATGCACATTAGATCCCGTGACCTCTCATTGTCTTGAATTTCCAGGTCTTTTACAATACTATTGTTTTGCAAACTTTTATTTATTGAATCTATTTTTGGAAATCTATAGAAAATTCTGATTCAATATTAAGAGTGATTGTGGGTCTGTATCGCCATAAAGTAGGCTGTGCTCCCACAGCACTGGCAAATGTAAGTCTGGTCAATAGCTGTACCAACAGTAGTGACAGTGGTATCAATGAGTACATCCGAATGGACACAATGGGTGTCCAAAACACATCATATAATACGGAACGACTCGAAGCACAACTCAATCCATCGAATGTGAGGCAAACGGTTAACAAATATTTGAAACTAAAGAACGAATTAAACGCTTCGCGAATGATTCACAACACTATTGGCGATGACATGACTGCCGAAGACATTGAACTCAATGACTGCCAAACATTAATGAATGACAATTCAGAGAAAACTGTTCCCACTGTTGATCACAATAACAAATCGTTTGATGGTTTCGTCACTTCCGTCGCAATCAGTGCTTCAGAGGAAACTCATTCACTCAAATCTAATGATAAGGTAATGATAAGCATTTAAATGACATCCCTTTAACTTATTTATGCAAATCTCTAATTTAAGTGTCTCAGAGGTGTCGTTCCTATAATTTAATGTCTCTCTAATTGCAGCCATTTATTAGATTAGGACAAAAAAGTAATGAATATTTTAAAGTGCATTAAACGGTTGAACCACACCTTTGAGTCATTTAAATGAATGTTTATTACAATTAAGTGCAAAGAATGTGATAATATTATGCAATTGTAGACAAATCACTCAACAATGTGTTCGAAGACATGGGACAGAGTCACTCCGGCCACTCTTTCCAAAGAAAATCTTGAGCTCAATAATGAGGTAAAGAATAGAAACAATTTTGAGCCAAACTATGAATTATCTATTGTTCCAAAAATTAGATAACTTCTGGTTATGACTGCGAGACAAAGTCATCGATGAGTTTAGAAGGTGTGGCGCCTATGAGCGACACTTTCTCTGCCAGTGCTAGTGTTGTATCTGAGAGACCCATTGATGTGGGGTGGGTCGGTGGTTGGGCACAAGACTTTGAGAAACTGCTGAGTGATAGCGTTGGACTTAATGCTTTCGCTGTAAATAATCTATTGATTTCATATTTGACTCAATTTTAATGAAAATACAATTTATAGGAATTTTTGAAAAAGGAGTTCAGTTATGAAAATCTTCAGTTCTGGTTATCCTCTGAAAAGTACAAAAAGATGACCGATTCTACACAGGTTTGTATGGATTATATATTTTATTGGATTTCATTTCATGGATTACTCCCTCTATAGTTAAAAATTGAGGCCAAGAATATATTTGAACGCCATTTATGTTCTGGTGCTCCCGAACCTGTCAATGTGGACGGAAGGGTTAGATTACTGGTCGAAATAGGACTCGAAAATCCGAGCCAACAGTTATTTTCTTCGGCGGAGAAACAAATCTATAATTTAATGAAATTTGATTGCTATCAACGGTTCCTTAAATCTGATATTTATAAAGAATGCGTTGCTCTCGAACTACAGGGAAAGCCTCTGCCATATGAGAGCGACGGACAAACTAAGAGCGAAGAAAACTTCAAAACCAGTCAATTGAATACAATTAAACCTAAGAAACGCTCATTTATTCCGTGGCACAGAATAAAGTCATCAAAAGCAGAGAAACAACAATTGAAACAATTAAATGCAAAACAGACGTACAGAAAATCTAAAGACAACACATTGAAGCCCAGACCCCACTCCACATACGACTTGACAAGTAATAGTAGTTTTAGTGCCAATCGATCCGATATGACCGGAAGCCAGTCATCAATAGCCAGCTCTGAGCCAATTGGAAAGCAAAACCTAATGCTCTCCAAATCTAAAGAATCTATCAATAAGTCAAACGGAAGTCAAATGAGTGGACATCACTGTCACGACGATAACTGCCATCTCTTTAGAGTCATTCTTCCGGATCACTCACAAGCAGTAATACCTCTTATTGAAGGCCAGAAAATCGGGCCAACCATTGAAAAACTCTTACAAAAACGTTCACTCAATTACTCGGCTTTCGATGCCTTTATTACCGGATCAGATAAAGTGATTATTTTCTTAACTAATATTTGTTCTCTAAATTGTTTATATTTTGATCAGGCATTGGATCTAAACCTGGATGTGTCGACTCTGGGCTGTAATGAGATTAGAGTTGAACAGAGAGTACTCTTTCAAATCGATTTCCCGAATAGAGAAGTGATTGGAATCAAAGCTCGAACTTCGAAAACTTGTGGGGAAGTATGCGGTCCTCTCCTTAGCAAATATGGTTATAAATTAGAGCACATCGTTCTTCAAATCGTATGTCTTATCTTTTGACTCAATTTTACGATAACTAACTGCTTATCTGACTTTAGGCCAATTCATCCGAAACCGTCTCCAATGATATGCCTATCATTCGATTAGATAATCAAAGAATAATTGTTTGCATTAAAGATGACTTAGAAGAGTGGGGATGGGATTGTAGGTCCAGTCGCTTACCCGTTGCCGTCGACAAGAATAGAGTGACTGTCGATGACTCGAAACCGATGCGAATACTGAATGACTCGCTATCCGAGAGAACCGATCGATCGGATGAAAGTTCAACCAATTCTCCAGAAAAGGAAAATAGATTTCCACAACCGGTGGACAACATGTCCTCTGCTCTCAAAATGATAAGAGACGTCGAGGCAAAGGACAGCCATTTTAATGATTGCAATATAAGTTTCAGTGATGACACTAAATCCGAAGCATTCTTTCGGGAACTAATGCTGTCTTCTCAGCACAAACCGGTCACTTCGGACAGCCTATCACTGACACCAAAACTAAACGTAACACAGAAAACATGTGCCAAAAACGGTCAGATGAGTGATCTAACAGTGAAACCTATTCCTCGAACTTCAGTCAAAAGTCAATATAATAGCAATAAAGACATTGAGTTAAATGAATGTGATTTGTCTCCAATCGAAAGATACAATTCGAGACAGAATCTCATTAATGACATCGATTTGGACGTCACACTCAAAAGCATTCAATTGTATAATATGCGGAATGACATGACTTTAACCCCAACCACTATTCCCTATCCTTTACCGTTGAGCGACAATACGATTGACTTGTCAGCGGCCAACTTCACTCCTCCCCCTTCATTACAAGCAATGCAGGCGAATAAACAGCACAAACCTCCATTGTGTACTCCTAATCCTCCGCCACTGCCACCCAAAGCCGCACAACGAGAACGGGGACCACCACCCAGACCTCCTATAGCTAGACATCCCATGAATAGTCACTTGATTTCAGGCAATAATAAAAACTCTTTTATGCGAAATATCGACCAAATAATTGACTCAAATATTAGTTTTGTATAAAAATATTTTAAATGCAATAATATTTCCTTTAAATTCTCAGTCTTTTTCTTAAAATGATTTGTAATTTAAATACATATGTATTTACAAAACAGAATGAATTAAAGCTCAGGTTATGTATCGATTAAATCCAGAGGTAGTTCCTGTGGTTTTGATGCTTATCCTAAGCTTTTACTGCTTTAAATTTATAATTTAATGTAATTATGTCTATAATCGCAAAATATTGAATTATTTCTATTAAATCAAAGTATTTTAATATTATATTAACTGTTTTTATGACATATTTTGAAAAAAATGTTATGAGAGAAGTATTTTTGTGAAAATAACTAATAAATGAAACGTGAATTTCCACTATTAATGTCATAAATAAGATGTTTATTGAAATCAATAAAATATTTTCTTGTTTTTTAATGAATGAACGAACAAATTCTGTGAATGAAGTGAAGATAAGATACCCGTTCACCACATATGCGGCCACTTATCAATCATTAGGCAACAGTTCCCTTTCACGTGAGTACGTAAGGACTTGTTAGTAAGGGTTAGTAAGGGAGGCACATATTCTGTGTTATATTCAATGTCTATCACACGAACGGATGGATTCGTTACGAAGATGTCTATGTCATAGCTTTTCCGAAACGATGTCAGAAGATATGGCACCGCCTCCGACACGTGGAGTTGGCTTATATCCAGTGGATGGCAAAAACATTTGATAATTGGGTACATAATAGTTGTAGGATGTGCAAGGTACAGTCAATATCATGCCACAGCTTCTAATTGAGGGCTTAAAAGCTAAAGCATTCTCCAATTTGCAAGTGACAGCAGCTGCTCAAATCCAGGCATTAGCCAGACCTCACTTCACAAGGAAGAAAATTAAACCCAATTAACCACTTCTTAAGCTATTCTCACTTTTCATTGTTAATAAATTTATTCCTTAATATTTGAAATATTAAATAATTTTAAGTTAAATAAAACTTTAGTTGTTTGAGAACTTCCCCTCTGGTAACTGACTCTGAAGGGTAACTGTCAGCTAAAGAAACAATCAAATCAATGCATGCCTTTAATTGTCAGCCAATTAATTGTTATAGTTTTGGATTAATTAAGTGGACAACAGCTTATCGCTGAGTCACATATATATCCTACTTATCTATTGTGTGTCACAAGAATTTGCACAAAAAGAGTGCAAATTATGGTCTAAAGAGGACTAACCGAATGACTTTGAAATACATTTACTGATTTGTGATTAGATCTGAAAGTAGCGAAAAACATCGAAAGTAGAAAAGAACGACACGTTTTATGGAAAATTTTGCAGTTTATCACCTCATAAATTAATAATCTTGACCTCAACAACATCTATATATATTTGATGCAAGATTACAAGCAAAGAATTTTACCTAATAAGACAATTAGGCCTGGAGCAGAATAACAATCTTCTTGAGTGCAAAACTCTGGATTCCGTTAGAGCCAAGACTTTCACATTAATTTTAATTCAATTCAAAATAACTACAATTTTTAAAATTTTAAATTCAATCGACTTTGAATTATTATTGATTAGAAAATGTTATCTTTCATATTTTAAAATAGTTTATCAAAACCACTTTTTGCATTATACCAAATTGGTATTACCAATAGGTATAATAGTCTGTCATTTCATTTCCAGAATTTTATTGATTTTCTTAGATTAGGTTAATGCAAATAAACTTACCAAGATATATTAAAGTTATATATATATATATACCAAGATATATGTAATATTCTTCAAACATAGAAAAAGATTTCTTAAAGGAAGAAAATCTAAGAGAGAGGGAAGAGGAGGAAGAAAGAAATCTTCCATTAAAAAATTTTCCATTCTTGATTTGAGATAACCCTATCCCAAACCCTCAGATTCTTAATGTTTGTTCAATTCTACATTTATTTGATATGAATTTATCCTTGAATTTTCAAATTTGGGGGTTCAAAGTTCATGGCTGTTTGCACCGATAACATAAATTAGCATTAATAAGTGGAAATTATTAAAGTTAAAAAGTAAAAGAACCCTTTGTTGTATTAATCCTTATAAATTTATCAATGTTATTTCTCGATAGAAATTTGACTAAATATTTGTATGAATTTGAGTGCAATCTTCGAGTTTCAGTATTTAGTCATTTTGCTGGGTGCTAAATTAGAGTAATAATAATCCAGGGACCAAATATGTGCAATGTTCATATATTCCACGATAATTGAGAGAGGCAAATAAACAGATGAATTAATAACCTCATAGCGAATAAAAAAGTACAAAATAAAGTAAAAAAGCACAACAACCCAATTTATCAAGATCAGACTTTTAATATTTAAATTATGATAGGAATTCCTCAATTATGTAATAACAATATTAAGATGAATGAAATAGTTTCTTTTTATTAAATGAACAAGTAAACGAAAGGCTATTTTTATTTCAGATTTGAGTGATGCAAATGTAAATGAAAATAATTACATTTATATTAAAAGTTAGATAAGGCAATAAACAACCTTGTTTCAAGTCCTCAAAAATATTTTGAAGACCTCTGCCCTAAAGTAATCTATTGTTTTTAACTTATTTTGTAAATGAACTACTCTTTACCAGGGGTCACCATTTAACTAGATTCTCATGGGGCCCCATGGGGGAGGGGGAAGATAGGGGGATTTTTGAAAATCCCTCCCCTGAAATTTAGAAACCTCAACAGACCTTATCACATTTTTAAAACCTCAAGGGGATTCGGTAAGATCCACCCTATGGCGACCCCTGCTCTTTACTAATAGAAAATCTCAATCTGCACATAATCAGTCTACCTTGCTAAATCTGTAGTATAAGTTATAAATTACAATTAAAATAAGCAATAATAAGCCTGTGTAAACAAAAGCTCTTTATTAATTATTTTATTTTATTATAATAATTTAGCATGTTGCATAAGCATTAAATTCAAATTTTATTTGCTTTGTAATTAAGTTAATTAACGACAAGTTTAAAAAGACGGGTAATTAACGCTGGTTAATGAGGGGATTAATCACGAGTGACCATGATCATTGGCATTACAAAGCAAACAAAATAAGTGAATTTTGATCGGCAGAGCATAACATCGGTCGTCAATATTTATCGTACAAAACATTATCTCGAGTTTAAGTGTAAGTCAATGAGATTCGAGGCAATGCACAGATACGACAATACACTCGCATAAAGTGATGTTTGCGCGACTCCTGACTGAGGACACACACGTGTCCATTGATTTACCATAAAGTAGAGGAAAAAAGTAATAAAAAATAAAATAATTTAATTTTCTTATACTTTTAATGATAGACTTATTTAAGAATAATATTGCGATTGATTTTCTCCACAATGACTGCATTAGAGAAGTGACTAATAAATTATTGTCTAATTATTTCTTTACACAACACATGATAACATTGAGAGCAGTGTTTGCGCTCTTAAGTCAAAGTCAATGCTATGCTGTTTATTATCGACCAAAAAATATATTTGATTTACAATTATTTTATGACAAACGCATTATATAAATAAAATATTCAACTATTCAATTGAAAATTAATACCAGTATTCAAGGTCTATCAGAATCAGCTAGGTCAACATTTTTAAACGATAATGTCAAGATGCAGCGATACACCCAATTTTCAATTATGTGATTCAGTTTGATTGATTTAATCAAGGTCTTTGTTGATTTAAAGGAATAAAATTGTTACAGAACTAGATTATATTAATAACTGTAGATGTCCTACTTGCTAGCGCTAGGTTTAGTGGTTGACATAGTTGAATAACAATTGCCTTGGGGCAACCTACAAACCCCCTGCACATTGATTACCGAAAAATTGAAATGATTTTTGAGCTGTCATTTGTTGTGTTCTGAGAGCACACGTTTCTCTCCTTTTAGATGTTTAGACCTCAAGGATCAAGGTTATTTTCAAAATACAGTGACTACATCTACAGCACTTTATGAGATGTCTCGGCTCACTCTCACTAAACAGTTGTTGAGTTCTAACCCGATGTAAACTGAGCGCAACTCTACAACTATTTTATTATAAGATGAGAATCCAATGAGTTATCGACAGAACCATAGTTTCGATTCTTTGATAGAATTTTGGTCTTAAATTGTATATTACTTCTATCGATATAAACGTATATAAATCTATATATATCTATATAATTGCAGTGTATATGTATATAATTGTATTGAAATTATTAGTTCTCATATAAGTTGTGTACAAACTGTGCGCTGATGTAAAAGTAGTGAGACTTTCATTCGAGTAATTCATTTCTTAGCGATAAGTCAGAACAAACTGAACCAAAGTTTGTGATATCTTTTGCGAATGAGTGTAAGTGTAACGCATATATTACTCATCCACAGCACTCAGGTATATCATTCGATAGATTGAACTCAACCAGCAATACCTCACTCAATAGAGCACACTATCTATTCAGTGAATATCGAACTGTGAACTCAATATTGGATATAATCTTCGAAAACGAATGCAAAAAGTTTTGAGTTTAGAGACGAAAGCATTGAAATAATGTTAAACTCATTGAATACACAATTTCTTTATTCGCAAAACGGTTTGAATAAGTTTTATCAAAATCGCAAACTTATTGATGACGAGAACAGTATCTGCGAACCCATGAATGTGAGCGCCGGCTGTCCGGTCAGTGACATTGACCAGTATTTGACCCACCTCATTCAGAGTACGCCCAACACTATCGGTGTCCACAACTTCAAGACTGAAGACACGAGACATACTCACACTGATTGTGAAGATTCAGGTTTTATGACCAGTCATTCCTCTCCTCAATTATCTCCGATGAGCGCCTCTTCTGGTCATACGGGTGTTGACACCAACCACTCCGCTTCGCCCCCATTCGATGACTACTCCCGTCTTGACTCTCAACTTAGCTTTCAAGGGGTGGCCAACTCTTCAAATTGGAACCTCACAAACTTGGAACAAAACTCCTCTCCAATATCGGCCAAAGAGATAAAACTGTTCAGTAATTACCCCTCGAAGTCATCTCTGCATAACTGTGAGCTCAAAATTGTCAAACAGCCCGAAACACACCACAGGGCCAGATATATGACAGAGGGTTCGAGGGGAACAATTAAGGATAGGACGGGTCGCGGGTATCCTGTGGTACAGCTCTATGGCTATAGTAAATGCGCGATCAAATTGCAGTGCTTTATCGGTCACGACCAGAAAGTAGGCGAACCTCACCTTTTCTATCAGGCGTGCGAAGTAAGCGGAAAGACTGCCTACAAGTTGGTAAAGGTAGACGGGGTCAATATGATCGAATTGGATTTAATGCCCAAGAACAATATGCAGACTGTCCTCGATTGTATGGGTATTCTCAAAGAACGCAATGTAGATGTCGAGCGCAAAGTTCTTAGAAGTAGACGGAAATCCCACACCCGTCCCGTCACTGCTAATGAAGAGGCGAAAATGATCCGAAACACGAATAAGTCCCGTTCCACCCACTGCCGGATGGTCTTCAGATGCATTCTGACCGATACGGGCGAAGTTTTGCAAGTTGTCAGCGATCCCATACTCTGTACCCAACCCTTGGGATCTCCAGAAATATACAAAATGTCAGTTCGCGAGAGTGACTACAAGGGAGGACATGAGCTCTACATCATTGGCAAGAATTTCCACAAAGATTCGAAAGTAATCTTCAATTCGGGTAACATTTGGCGAAAAGTTGTAAATCCGATGAAAGAGTTCCTAAACTCAACTCATCTGATCTGTCAAATACCGACTTACGATGCCGTTGACATCAGAAGTCAGCCCATCATTAATGTGGACATCACTGTCCACTGCAATCACAAGACATCAGATCCGATGAAATTCATTTACACGAACCCATCATTCGCTGTCAACAGTGAGTAGAGATTTGTTATAATCTTATTCATAAAAAACTCATAAATTCTGTGTTATTGTGATTCTGTTTCCTCATATGCTGTGCACTTGTGTTGCTGTGCTCTTCATATCACCACTACTTTTATTAATTTCCTTTTGATTATTTCTATGAATTTCAAGGATAGTTGAATAGCAACTAGCAAATTTTCCTCTCACTTTTCTAAATGTAAAATAAGCTAGAAAGCCTAACACCTTGATCACACTTGTTTTTTTTTGTTTTCAGAAAAGACTGCTTTTTGATTAAATTTACTCGAATCGAGTGATTTGTATTATATTTGGAAGAGAGGGTCAAAATTCGGAAACAAATGAGGCCTTCCTTTCCATCAGACCATTAATTATATTAATTAATATTTAAAAATGATTACAATTTTGTTGTAAAAAATTCTATGAATTGTTTGAATAAATATGAATCTGATATTTGGCACCAGAAAGCAGCTAAATGTGAATCTATTGTATAACAGTTAGTATACAGTGCTAATAGCCCTGAGCTCTATCTACCACACGTGTGGTGGGAGTCGGTCTTACAGACTGTCACAGTCTTACGTCATAAATGAAGCGTTTTTATAGGTTATACACAGTTTTCGACAACAGTTTATCTCAAAAAACTTTTATTATAACTTCAATTATAATAAAAATTAGTGCAAAAAATGTTTTTCATTCCATTTCTCAACAACAGATTGTATAACCAATAGTGAACTTACTCATTTTATATCTAAATGGATAATTGATAAATAAATTGAACTAGAAATCACTTGATAATCATTCTTTAATTAGGATAAAAACTTTTAAACAATCACGTTTTTAGGCTAATATTAATTTTGCGAATTCAATATCTATAGATAATTATTACATTAATGATTAAAAATGTACTGGCACTGTTGGAGAGTTAAGTCAACCATACATATGTAGTTTTATTGCCTTTCAGCTGATAAAATCAAATATGATTTCTGTTAAAAATTCACTTCAATTCTCAAAGAGTTTTAATATCTGAGCACTACTTAATAATCCCATTTATATGATTTCTTTTCCTCTCTCTCTCTCTCTCTCCTCTCCCTCTCTCCCTTCACTCTCTCCCTATCTCTCTCCTCTCCCTCTCTCTCTCCCTCCCTCTCTCTCTCTCTCTCCCCAATTAAATGTAGTAATAAAGTGCTCTTATTATAAATTGGTTGAAAAATATAAAGAAGTAATTAATTGTAAATGCGGTTCAAAAATCAATGTCTAGACTTTGAGAATTCTTAGTGAATATCAGGGTTAAAAAGAGTATCCAGGATGCTACTAATGATTTAAGATTAAATTGTTTTTATAAATGGCTTAAATGCTATCAAAGAAACGATTGAAATGGTGGGCAATATGTATGAATTGGTGATAAAACATATAAGGGGACAATTGAATACCATATTTAGTCTGATTAAACGATAATTGATAAGAGAATATGAATCACTTTGGCATTGGACTTGATAATGTTACCCAAGTTCAATCTCGTATATTCAACCTCAGATGGCGGCCCTCACTCTTTCAGAGTGATTAGAAGTTTTCTTTTTTTGATAAAACTTGTAATAGCCTTGATCAAAATGTATTGGAGTTGTCCTTGGTAATTGCCTTTTCATTTATCAATTTTAATAATTCGTTCAACTTTTTCTCATTAATTCCTCAAATTTTGAAAACTCAGACATGTTTTTAATATATTGATCTCTAGTTAATAAACTAGAGTCTAAATCAGTAAACAATAAACAAGGTTAAATAACATAGATAGTTTAAATAATTTAAACAATATTTACATATGAGTTATTGCATCGTAATAAGCGTTCTCATATTATATGAGCCTAAATTACAAGTAAGTCATTTTTCAGGTGAGCTTTACTCGCATTAAATTTCATATGAAAGTATGATCAAGGAAAGAGTGATTATTAACAAATTGTAGCTTGCTGTTTATATTTAAACGAGAAAAAATAAGTTGAATTTAGGCAAAATATGATAGCATGTGTTATTACCTACCCTCTAAGCCTGTTATTACCGATGTGTTGCTATTTTTAGAGCACAGCCTTTACTTTTAATTATCTGATTTTATTTTATGAATGAATGAATAAAACTATTTATAAAATTTATAAAAGTTTATGTAATCAATATTTTGCAGCTAAAGAGTCGCGACTATCACTGAGCAGTTTTTCGCAGCCTTGGGCTCACCTGTCCAGCTCAGCCTCATTGGGTCGTCCAGACGCAGGATTATCGTTGGCAGAGAAAGTATCACTTCTTTGTGGCTCTTCTTCGAAGCTGATCGACAACTATAGTTGCGAGACGTAAATGACTGACATTTGAGTTTCATTGGAAACTACTCCTCAACCTATGGTTCAAAGAAATCCTGAGACACTCTTCAGGAGCATATTATTCCGATTTCTATCAAATTAAATGTTTTCGATTGTAAATAAAGTGTTGAAACTTTTCAATACACTTATCATTAGCTGAGAAGGGAATGACATTCCTATGACTCCACTGTTGAAACTTATTATTAAACCATAGAATGGTTTGTTTATGTGATCGACAGTCGGAACGACTATTGTCTGATCTCTTCGTTAATGTTTTTAGGGGTCAGTTCGTTAGCAGTAGTGTTGTGTGAATTACACGACAAGTGTTTGGTTTCTTCTTTATGTTTTGTAAACCATTTGTTTCAATCAAATGAGTTATTGCTTCGATTCGTTCGTAGTATAAGATATTTTGGACACTCCTTGTGTCACTTTCAGGGGTACTCTTGGTTACCTTCACAGTGTTTGATGAAATAGAGCAAATACACTAATTTAATATGTGATAGGTATTAATTAACATGGTTAAGAATAGAACTCATAATAATAATAATGTTAAAATCATAATTTTATGATATAATCGTTATATCAATGAAAATATTTAATTATAAAACCCATATTTTCCCTGATTTTAACGTCCTTGGTTTGTTTACATGGTATTACGTGGGTATCTATGTGGATTTAAGACTGGATAATAGGTA
Source organism: Ceratozetes gracilis (assembly GCA_034694965.1). Classification (NCBI taxonomy): domain Eukaryota; kingdom Metazoa; phylum Arthropoda; class Arachnida; order Sarcoptiformes; family Ceratozetidae; genus Ceratozetes; species Ceratozetes gracilis. Next base: position 17,031 of record JAQIWF010000102.1, read on the forward strand.
CTTTAGAAAGTTGTAATCGTACTAGTTAGCTTGGATTACAAAAGGTGGAGTTACCCTACTGTTGATCACTACTTAAATCAAGTTCTGATTTTTTGAGATTAAATTTGGTGGAAAATTTCCACAATTTACTTTTGCTATGTAAGTACACGAATTATGACCTTGTTTATTATTGATATTTAATTAATGTTAAACTTTTCCATAAATTGTTTCAATAAATTTGTAATTTTGATCAATATTTTTGTTTAAAAGAAATCTGTTTGTCATACAATCCATTCAAACACAACAATCTATAGATGAGTTTGAATTAAAAAAAGTGTTTTCGGTTTATAAAAATGTTGTTCTCGTCTACGAAAACATTCTTCAAATAAATGATAAATAATTTATTGTAAGCTTTAATCGGTTGACAATCGATAGGCATTAACCCGAGTTTAATATTATATAAGTTTTTATTAGATAAGAGGTCTACCATTGAATCCAAACAAATAAGAAAGAGATAGTACACACATACACATAGCCTGAGCTTCTTTACTATTGAATGGTATGGCATGTGCTGAGCAATTGATAAAAAGTAATTTTTACAATCAAACAGTAGAGAAGGAAAATAGAAAAATAGATGAGAACTAAACTCTTTATTCAGTTGTGATTTATTTGAAATGAAAAAACGAGAAATAATATGAGATTCGTATGAAACGACTGAAGAGAAAAGTTTTGAGAATAAGTATTGAATGAAAACAAATAACACTAAAAGAGGATAACTTTTATCTCATTTTTTATTAGTCGCCAGACATAAATCGGACGGATATTTGATGCTTTGGCTGATGGCTCAGATCAAAGAGTGATGTCTCTTTAAATTGGCACAGACACTATCAATGGAGGACATGGCACGGAGAGCCAATATGCCCTGTGCTCACACAGCCGTGCCATTCAAAGTGTGTTTTTTACCAAATTCTTTGCCATAAGTTTTTATTTTGAGTGAGGTTTTCATCGGATCACAAGTAATGTTGCACTCGATTACACACAATATTTTTCTCTCACTCAGAATAACTCAGAATAAGTCTCCATATTATGAGACAAGACTTTATTTCGATTCTTTTTCTCTGCATTTCATCTCATTTTTTTGCTTTATTCGCAAATATTTTATGAGAAGTCATATCGCAGATCAAATATAGGGCTCATATACTCGCATAGTTCATTGAAAAGACCTTGTTATCAATAATTCTATTATTCAACTGATCAGAATACATACTTTTAATTAGGAGTATGCTCATATTAAGTGCGTCATACAACATTGAACTGTTTTATTACAAAAATTAATTATTTTAAAATATATCCATCACTTAAATGAGAAAAGATCTGGTATTTTAATCACTGTGATGACAACCTTGGTTATTCAGTGCTAAATAAATTTGAATATCATTATTAAAATAATCCCGATCAATATGATTGAACAAGGAATTAATTAGAGAATTTAATTTATTGAATGAAGGATGGGATCAGTCCTCTCTGTCAACAGAGTGATGGTAAGTCCAATCCTAACTCTAATTACAAGTTTTGTGAACACTTGAAATAGTAATCTCTCAGACATTCATTTGTTTAATGAGTTATTATTGCAAACATTCATTAAGTTATACGAATTGAATGGAAAAATGTCAAAAAGCACTTTATATAAAAGATGACATCCCTTTCATACAACGAAATTCGTTCAATTGATGCAATATTTTGGTAATATTTTGGTAATATTTTGGTAATGAATAATTGATGGCAACGGGAATCCAATAAAATCTTTATTCAATTGGTTTGCAATTCCATTGAGAAGAGAGTCATTTGATAAAAGTGTTGTCAAAGAGTCATCTCAGGTATGGACTCATATTTATATCTCTGACTCTTAAATATTATTGAATTGTCTGATAATAGTATGAGACATATAAGGAGTAAAACAGAAGCCAAACGGTTGAGTCAATTAAGACAACCGCCAAAGAATTGGATGCAATTAATTATATATTTGATGGTTGACTGCGAGGGAACGCTAAGGACTCGGAGCTCATATATTCGAGTGTAAGTCCTAAAAGTTTTCTCATGAGTTTGAAGTCTGATCCGGTGAAGAATGAGCCGATAAATCGGTCATCTCTTCTCTCATTAGTAGTGAGACTTTTAGTGCACTTTCCTAACACTTTCTCTTGAGTTGAGGCGTTCCATAGAGGAGTGATTGAGGCCTACAATAAGGTGTTTGCCATTGATTTTACATATTATGCTCTCATTTGATGGAAAGCTTCTTCAAACCTAAAGAAATAGAGAGACAGAAACAGTAACTAATGTTTGATATGTTAGGCAATGAAGCATAGATTGTGCACAAAGTTATTGCTAACTGTACTGGTAATCAGTCTTAGGAGTAGAGAACAGGCAAAGTAAAGCAATCATTAGGCTGTGTATGCAATGTTAGTCACCAGCCAAGTCATGTCAACGTCTGGGCCATCGCATGCCCGGCCCGATAACACGCACCGATGGTTCCGATCCAAACGATCAAAACTAACTTTTGGCTTCATTTCACTTACATTTTGCTCTGATATTCACTTTCGTTCATACATTGAATGAATGAGCCTTTCATTCATTCATTCATTTCTTTCATTCTATTTATTTGTTGTCATTCTATCCCTTTCTGCCGAAAGAAAGGGTTCTCCAACTGATAGCACAGTCTTTTATGAGACTATTTAGTCGTTTCGTTTCATTTGTAATTCAGACTTATATCTGACTTTATTTTTATCAATTCCTTAGATTTCACTCAAATCAGCGATAGATTAATGGAATAAACAAAAACAAAAATCACAGACCATATGATGAATGTATACAATTATTTAGCCAGTTTGATTCAATGAATAAGCAGGGCAAAATTGATTTTTTTCAAAGTGGTTCACATTAAGCAAACACTGTTACAAAATGTATGATTTATAAGAAAAAAGTGAGTCTTTCCTCAATCGATCTGAGATTTTCGGTGAAAATGGTTTTCTAAATCCAGAATATTATATCCAACGATAAAAATGTATTCAAATCTCAATTTATTTCTGTGACTCAAATGATTCTTCAATTTTTCAGCAAAACGAATAAATTTGAGATAAGCTAGGGCACATCCTAACTCTCCCTCTTCAGCTCTGTTTAGAATTTGAATACCGAAAAATTCACTACAAAATTATGATTTTCCACGTTTTCAATCAATTTTGTTTGAATAGAGTGACAACTGTTTGACATCTCATAAAGTGTTTGGAGCGCAGCCTTCCTCCCTGTGCTCTATGTGTGAAGACTCGGTTAATTCAATTAGAATAATAAAGCATTTTATAGAGAGAGAGGTCACTCAAACGAATGAACTGTAGAACCAGAGAAAAGTTATTACATTATTGAATAAAATAAATGAATGAACAAAATAGAGTAGAAAACAAAGTTTATTGAAGTGTAAGGAAAATGAGCGCAAAAACAATGTCGTTGTGAAGAGTCGGACAAAAACATGAAAAACAGTTGTCAGACAGTAATCGAATTTTTCAAATTTTATATAAGTTTTGATATAATTTTGAGTTTTAGAGTGAGAGACGAGTTTTTTGTGTCGACACTCATTGACAGAGCCGTGAGTGAAAGGAGTGGTGCGCCGGTTGTGATTGAGCTGTGCATTAGTGGCACTTCTTAACGAAAATCTAATATATGATTGCATTTCGGTTCAATTGTTTCATTAATGGAATGAATGGCATTCAATACTGAATTCTCAAACTTTGAGTCTTTCAGTCTCTGAGTCTCTCCTTTTTTCTCTTCTCCTTTTCCTTCAATACATTTATTCTCATTCTGTTCGCTCACTATTCTCTGGATTTACTCATTTCGAGTGTTTCTTTTCCTTCCCTTTTGTTTAGTTGACGACTGGAGCGAAAAATCCGTCTTTACTTGTCTTTTATATCAATATTGAATACCATAACCAAATCATACAAACGATATGACTTATTTTTCTTTACTATTTATAATATTCATACATATCACCAAGATCACCCGTCAAGTCTATGTCATTTATACTCATATTACTAAATTGTCAATAAGATTATTCTGCTTATTAGTGACTTGAGTTGTCATATAAACACATACAGTGAATGTTGATTAAACAATACCTAATTATTCTGATCAATGGAATAAATCTACCATGAGTAAATAGGAATAATCACTGCTTATAAACATGGTTCTTTACTGAATTTCTCAGTAAATTAACAAATAAAGAAAATATTCGAGTTATTATAATATGAGAAAATAATTAAAATAATCACATCCAATAAATTGATGCAGGTCTCTTTTCACATCTAAAGTTAGATTCATTAAATATGAATATCTTGGTGCTCTGTAAAGCTATGCAAAAGCGCGTTGTGATTCAACTAGGATTCGTTATAAGTGAGTGATCTTGGTCATTGCAGTAGAAGTATGTGAACAAAATAAGTTTATTTACTCAATAAAATTTTGCTAATATTGAAAACGTTTTTAACGAATTCAAAAGAGATTCACATTTTAAGGAGAAAATCGATAGAATGTAAAAATAAAATGAATTTAAGAATAATAACAGAATAAAATGAATTTAAGAATAATAACAGAATAAAATGAAAACCTGTTCTGAAGTGAAATAATTAACTGAAGGAACAGAATATTAAGGATATGGTTCACAATGAAGTGGTGAACATAAGGATCGAGTATTGGATTCAGTGAAGAGTCACACTTGAAAATAAGCTTTAGAGCAAAGAGCTATATATATATTGGTTATAATCCTTGTGCACATTGAGGAAGAGTACGTGCCGTTGCTGTCTGTCCATAAGTATTTCTCGCCTCCAGTTTTTATGTTTGTTTGAAACAGGAATGAGTTGGCACTTAAGTGATTTCTTGTGCCATATTCTGGTCCACAGCTCTGTTCTCTTCTGATTACAATACGTGATTGAATCCAAATCGCTTATGTAGTTGTGCTGAGCCATCGCATAGACATTTGGATACAAAGCAAGCAAGAAATCATGGCTTCACTGCAAAACAGCCGATAATATGTATGCCTAACGTATAAATCCATTCCATTTTAGTATAACTAAAGTCCAGATTTACTGATTGTATGGCATATGTTGTCTTCACTCGTCCAACATTTTAAGCACAAATGTCGGATCCAATGCACAGTCTTTATGGCACTTACTTTCATATTAAACAGTTTGTCCGTAACTAACATTAAACATAAAAACATAATGTTATTCAATATCAGGGATGCATAAGATGGTCAATGGGTGCACAGCACTGAACAGCACCCAACCCTTACAATCATTTAGTAATCAAACAAAAGCCAGAAGACATCAATCCTTCTTATGTAAGAAAACGGCTTAAAAGTCAGACCACATTATACTGGCTTACAATTGGGTATTTCTCAAAAAAAAGATAAGCAAGTGCTATTTACGGAGCTCAACCATCGTTAGCATATATGTTTTTCCAGCTGACCTAGTGCTACTTATTCAATACCAGAAATAATGAATTTAATGCGAAGAATATTATTCTCATAACTTTGTTGTACATCACTGGGAAACTGGTCAGTGACCTGAATATGTCTGAATTGTCATTATAGTCAAGAATGTGACTTGATCACTGTTCATTTCCCTTAAATATTGGACTATCAGAGATAATTTGTCATTGATGTCTACAAAAAATATGTTATACTTCCTTGTTTATTCTAAATGAGAATAAGTAAAGAGTCTTACAGAAATCAATGATCTAGATAAGGAGAAATAGAGCAGATGCTGAATTTGAAATAGAAAATAAGAGATTCAAAGCATTTAAATAAATGTTCTTGAAGCATTTGGCGATAGTGGTAATGCTGTGCCACTAATCAGAGGTGCATTGAGACAAAGTGCCATTGCAAGCGTTTTTTGCCAAATTCTCTTTTCTTTTGCACAAAATGTTTTATGGTTCGGGTCTTTACTGATTGGTCGCACTTAGCATTATTTGGACTATATTTCAATCACCCGGTCCTCTATCAATGGCACAAATCTGATGCTATTCTTTTGTGTTGTGAACACAATTTTATTTGACTGAAATGCCATTTCGCTCAACTTGTGCTCTCCTGTGTGTCTGTGCTTTCCATGTAATCACTGATACATTACATCTCATATGAATGTGAAGACAACTCTCTTTTTACTGATATGAGGACTGGTATCTCAAAATTGATTTACGCCTCGAATAGTTTTTTGCTCTTATTTTAACGAACAGCAGTTCATTGGATGTCGTTATTCAGTTTGCGGAGGGCTTTGATCACAATTGTATACATTATTTACTAAATTGCAGTCAAACTCAAACATTGAATGTCGACTCGTTTTGTACACAAATGTTTGCAAATGAGTTTCAATTTTGAATCCAATTCCGACTCATTTGACTCACGAATTCAATTGTCTTTATTGAAGAAATTGGAGGAAAAATGATTTAATTAAAAGCAATTCCTATAAAAATGGTACTAATGTTTAATACTTTCCATTAGTATAATAACCAGTATTTCCTCACTTCATGTCATTAACGCCATTAATAGGTCTATAAATTGTTTACTTATGAAAAATGTGTTCAAAGATGACAATTGCTTTTAAATATTTTATATCCAATTATAGCAAAATATTCTCAAAAAGTAGTGCCGAAGAAAATAATTTTCTTAAAGGGTTTGCGATATATTTCGGGCAAAACTTTCGTTTCGAGCGTTAGGTTTGCGGCAAAAGAGGAATAAAAAAGTAAGTAATGACACAAACATTACATTTAAGTGAGTTTTTTGCTGCCAATCGACGTAAATGTATAATAGCCTGTAATGTGCGCTCACACACACCAGCCCTTTAGCATTATCACAATTGATATTATCAGTGCTGTTGCAAAAAGCAGAGCACTGGCCTTAACACTAGCCATTGGAGCTCAGGGATAGAAGAAAAAAGGCATCAGAGTATTGGCATTATTGACAGAGTGTGGCCAGGCAGTTAAAAAATGGCCAGCTAAACCAGCAGTTCCTCAAATACCAGAGCCTAAGGAATCACATACATTTGGATAGCGAGAAATTTTAGGCTTAGGTGTGCGCCCATCCGCATGTGCGCGACTCCTCTGACACTTCGGCTGCTGTGGAGTGGCTTTGAATAACAACACAACACCACAAGACTCACATTTTTGGATGTGATGCCGAGTCGTACGGTCAGCACATATTAGTCTCATTGTGTCTATACTTTCTATTCATTAAATAGTTGTTATTGTCATCAGAAAAGGGATGACTTTTTTGATTCAAACCATTTTTCATTCAATTTTGAGCTCAAAATTGGTCTAAAATTATCCATCGATTGGACGATCAATAACTCGATTTTCTAAGCAATGCTTTTAAAACTTCAAAATGTTTTCTCTCATAAAAGTGTTAATAAATCGTAACTTAATTAATGAAAAGCCATTTAAACCAATGAACTGTTAGTCAACTTTAATGGACTCCAAACACTCTTCAAACAACTTTAATACTTTCAAATTGTTTTTATTGTGAATATCACTCACATTTGTTCAACTTATCTAGCTTAATTATGAAGATAAAGTTGTCATCAATTATCTTATTACTTTTAATTTTGTGTAAGTAGACCTTTTATAATTGATTTTGATTGGATGAATTAGCATGCTCATTATTTGTAATTGTCGACTCTCTCCAATAATGGCTCATATTTTGTAAAATTTCCACAATTTATCATTTGTTTAATCGATAAGTGAAAGACATTTATTTAATCATTACAATTATCTGGGTCAAATCGATTTGATTCATAAGCATTTTTGTACTACAATTATATTCAAGATAATTCATGCAATTAGTAGATCAATTTTACCCTGACAATATGAAAATAAATAATTATTTGATCAAAATCAATGATAATAAGCATTTTTCTTATCAATAATTGAGCCCTTCCTGTATATCCCCCTTAAATAGTGTTTGTGAGAAGTAATAACTGTTTTTAGGAAAACATAGCATTTTATGTATCGATCATTAAATTGATGTCTTATTGATGTGAATGATGTGAGAACACAATTAGTCAATTTAGAGGTCTTCCCAATTGAATGGCATCTGATTTGAACATCACTTGTCTTTTGCTATCGTTTTACGCAATGTTCGTCATTGAAGCCTATTATACAGCATTAGACTCACTGAAGGGCTCACTCAAGGGCTCAGTCGGTGTTCATCTCATAGAAGTTGACTCTATTTTTTGATTACAAATTAATTAACCTAAAGATAGAGTAAAGAGGAAAGGAATAAATGAGACATTCTTTAAATCCCATTTAATTAGATGTAATTACGGCCATACCTTCGAGTGCCGTGAAAATGGCGCCCACTTTTCGGGTAGAGCCCCCGCCGTCAGTGCTGTTCTCAAACAAATATGGAGCGGTAATCCCGTGTGTGATAGACGCCTATCACTATCCGGACCCTAATTTGAAGATAACGTGGATGGCATTGATTGGCGACTCAAATGTCGACGTAGAAGATGTGCCCGCTTTGAGATTAACCAGAGATGACGGCTCCCTATGCTTTCCACCCTTCCTGGAGAGTCAATATAATGACAATATTCATAACACGGGTTACGTCTGTGTTGGACACACATCCTATGGCACTATTGGCAGTCGTGAGGTCAGAGTCAAAGCGGGTAAGTCTTTAAATGCAATTTATATTCCTTTAAGATATGAATTTGATTTGAGGGGAAACTCAGATATCATTTCCTATTGTCTGACATCAAAATATAGTATAGTTTTCTATCGAAGTATTGTTATTAATATATACTTTGAATAACTTATTAGCGGTTCACTGATTCTCAATCTTATTATATGTGAATATATTATATTTTATTGGATTTTAATATAACTTCTATTGAAATATAATGTTTAGAAACGCTTTCGGACTTATCAAAGACTTTAAAATTGCATTAGTTTTACAGCAAATGAGATACTCTCTTAGGAGAGGGTTAAGTGCATACACGCGAGAGAGAGAGAGAGAGAGAGAGAGAGAGAGAGAGATGCTCTTAAAAACTAATTTACACTTTGGAAAGCCCGGATGCTATTGTATGGCATAGACTTATTTACAGTTAGACACAGCCTCACAATAGAACCCTAGACTCTGTTTTATTTTTTTTAAAAGCACTGCACATCACATAAGTCTGTGTCGAAGATTAGATTAGCAGAAAAACACTTCTTTTGCGTCACTCTTTCATTACTGAATTTATGGTCGATTTGACGGATAAACAGTGTTTTCAATGAGTTTTTACGCATAAAAGAAATTATTTTAAGGACTGTTGTTTGAAAATTTGCTCAAATTATTCCAATGGAAAACCATATCTTCCATTGAAATGGGTTTTGAAAAACCATAGCTAACATAGAATTGTATTCATTGAAGAATATGGTTGAGTGGTCTGACACGAGAGCAGAGATACAGAGAGTGTAACACTTGTTATATGCATCTGTTCTGTCACTTCATTTCCAACACAATTTTTTTCTTGTCATAAATATATATAGAATTTTCATCAAAAATCTTGTTTCCATTTTTATTTTGGTGTTATTTTTCTTCTTTAACGAAAGGAAGGGTAGGGAAGGGTAGGCCAAGACATGAGTGAAAGGAAATAATGTTTTTTAAAGTAAAAGTACTGTCATGTCATTCATTGAGTGTCAGAAAACACTACATTAGTTTATATATATTTTGTCATAACTAAGCAAAACAAGAAAATGTAATACAGTATTGAATCCCATTTTTTGCCCTTAAATACGAGAATAGAGTTAAGAGTTGTGTTATTCGCTCGAAAAAACTCTAATCTAATGCAAAAGATTGTGTTGTCGTGAGTGCCAACGATGCCTATGCTATGCCCTGTGCTCTTAGAGCTGTTAAGCTCAGTGTATGCCACTGTAGCACAGGCATGTATTGCTTGTTGCCTTCTCTTCTCTTTACTCCATTTCCGTTTTGGAAACCCAAATGTGAATGTCTTACAGTTTTCTTATATTTCATTTTATTATACATTTTTCATATAATGTTTATATACTCTGTTTTGACATAAAAGCTGTTTATTGTTATGTTTAGTGATTGTATTCGCCATAAAAAAGTTTTGCCACATTCCTGGGTGACGCCAATTTGATACAAATGCCTGTATTGATGATTAGAGTAGATACACTAAGTATGTGCAAGGTATTCTCCAAATGATAATGCAATTTCAATATTTTAAAATGGAAATCAATATAAAGGGTTTTCATTGATTTAAAGTGCAAATGACCTTAATCCTTGCGAGACTGGCAAAAGACTACATCCTGCTATTGCAGGGAATAGTTTGTTTTGGAAATGAGCTGTATTGATAATCAATGAACTGGAACAACTGTGTGCTCAAAATATCTATCGTGAGATTCCTATAGAAAAGGCAACGCTTTTATTCATTACATAATAACTATTTGTTGTGAATGACATTACTTTTGAAATTTTCGTACACTTTATTGACGTTTTGTGAAATAAAAATTGATTTAATGATACAATGCTTTAAGTGTTAGGAATTGGAGATAAGCCTTAGTTATAATAGCAATGACTGTATTATTCAAACTGAAAAAATATATAAATATTTAACTTTCAGTAATAGTAGGAAAGTGTGGAACAGTTTTTTCTTCACGACTCAAAACATCAGAGGACTGGTAGTTAAGATAAAGAGCTGTTATATTTTTCTTTACGTCGCTAACCAGGCATTAATCATTAAAAGGCATGAAATAATCGATTTTTGCTTCAAAATACTGTTGTATTTATATATTTTGGAGTAATTTTTTATACCTTCAAAATACATATAGTTTTATGTTAACTGTAATGATATGGTTGTGTCAGATGATTGGGGACCTGCACTGAACAGCCGACTTATTCTTCCAGTCTGTCGATTAGCAAATGAGTCGATTGCAAAATAAGTCGAACGTGTGCTGAGCGCTATGTCGAGCCCAACATTTATTGCCAGAGTGTTGGCTATGAAAAACTACTTATAATAAATTAAATTAAGTAAACCGACAATCAATTTGTGTGTACCAAATGTCTGCTTTATTTTTTGGCCAAATGTCACCTAAACTGCTCCTACTATTCACTAAAGTGTCTCAAACCTACATCAAGAGTGCATGTCCTGTATAGGAGTCCACATTTCCTCGTTTACCACAATCGATAAGAATCGGAATACAATTTGCTTACGAATAAAGATTTTCAAAAGGATTTCTTCAATTTTTATAAAAAGGATTCAATAATTTGAACTAATTATCTTGATAGTTGTGATTCATGATAGTCAATAATAATTGAGGTTCACCATGATTAGATCTGAAAGCTATTTAGTAAGAAAAGGATGTGTGGTTTTGTGAGCAGAAATATACTAATAAATTGAGTATTTTTACTCCGGCTCTGATTCTTCTTATTATATGAATTCCTTTTGAGCATGCTAACTAATGCTGACCTTGCATCATTATTTTTATTCAGAAATTTGTCAGGAAATATGAATTACTTTCTTTGTATTCCTTAGAAATGTTAAGTCAAAGGAAATGAAAGGCTTTTAGTGAGAAAATCAATACTCTATTTGAGTTTAATGTAAAACTGAATCATTTAATAGATTGTGTAAATGAGTTGCGAAAAATCTGATCCATGTATTCATTGACGGGATTTCAATCAATTTTCTGTTCAATCAATGATTCATGAATTGAAGCAAATTATTCTCCAAAAGAATGAAAAGCATTTTATTTTCTGTAAAAACAAAGTTAACTCAAGTCTGACGACCAAAAACTCAATAAATTATTTAAAAATCTGTTCAAT
>JAQIWF010000103.1:0-28760 GCA_034694965.1 Ceratozetes gracilis
ATTACTATAATTCATTGATGACATCCATGACAACCATGGCATCACTAACTTAAAGCATACTTTAACGTATTGCTTACAATCACCTCGGTAAAGTTGACAAAGTTTTGCCGAGATCTTTTGAAGTCAAAGACTATAAAGCTCTTGAATATAAGAGGAATTGTTATATAAAAGCAAATATTTGGCACAGAATGAGACAATTGGTATCTATGGAGACGATTATAAAAACACAAATTGAGTTCATCGCTGATATAATCGAGAATTGAATGAATATAACAAAACATTGAAATTAAAATAAATTGAAGTGTCGTTCAAATGAATTCTTCCAAAAAGCGATATAATCTCCAATGAGTTCTTCACTTTGGAGTAACACTTCTGATAGATCATCTAGTTCATTGTCTTGGGAGGAAGTAATGCTTCAATGCTCTCAACACTCAATTAATAAATGATTTTATTTAGCAAAATGACGAAACATCAGAGAATTATCTCCAAAATATAATCGAAACCATCGATGGAATTGTCTTTTCTAATGAACAAATTCCTGAACACCTTTCCACTGAATTGGCTGAAGAATGTCGGCTTTGGAGACAAAAGTTCGCTCAAAAATTCGAGAAGTATTCAAATGTTATTTGAGTTTTTAAATTATATTAGATTTGAAATTAGTGTCAACTTTAGACCTAACGATAGAAAGCCATCAAAACTGAAATCATTGTCTGCTTCTAAGGTTTGTTAATATAAACCAATTAATTGACAAAATAATTATTATTCGGTTGAGTGAACAGACGGAACAGATTAATGTTAGCCATAACCTAAACACTAGAAGCCTATCCGAAAGGAGATCTTCGACGACAAGATTTGTTTCAATCCCTAAATTAAATAATAGGAACGATATATCGAACGGAAAGGATAGACAACTGATAACAAATCCAAAGCCAATAATTCTTCCGCCGTTAGTGAATGTGAGTCATATGAGACGAATTCAGAACCAAACAAACCATGCGATCAATGCATCAAAAGTGCCAAACATTACTCAAAGTAAGTCGTAATTCAGTTATTATTTAAAATTTTATCTTAAAAATAGATTTGAAAAATTGAATTGAATTTAAGGAATATTTATTATCAAATAATAGTACAAACAAACAGAATATACACATTTATCTAACGCATCCTCACTCATAGTGAACCCCTTTTGAGGACAAATGCAAAGTTATGATTAAAGTTATGACAAATTAAGAGTTCTATTAAGTTTAGTTCAATTTTTAATTTTATCTTTCACTTAACATTATATTAAAGGGTTTACAGACTGTCAGCATTCCGTTAGTATCCCATTAATAAATAATTGTTAGAATTTTCACTCAAAGAGTCATATTTTGAGAATAGAAAGAATGGATTTTGAAATATTTAGAATAAATAGTTATATGATATAAAACTATTTAATACCATGTACTAAAGCTTATAATAAGCGGTGTATACCTTATATACCTTTTATGCCGTTACAGTGCGCACATCCTTTCCAAAGCCGGCTCCAGTTTTATCATTAGAGCATCTTTTGAGTCAATCGCAAAATTCTATGATTGAGGAAAACGGAACCAAATTTCCTATTGTTCTGCACTCTAATAATTATGGCAAAAGTCAACACAAAACCAATGACATGAGTCGCTCGTCTGCTCTTCCTTTCATTCACAAATAGTAACCAATTCTTCGACCAAAAGTGCCTTTTACTCAATTGGCTCAAAATTTTTAATTAAAATCAAAATATTGATGTGTTTTAGAAATAATAAACTTTAAATGCTTTTTCATTCTGAGATATATGTAAATTTATAAAACAAACTTAATAGATCACTTGTCTCTCGAAACTTCAAGATAAGTCAACTTAATTATTGATGTTATTGAATAAGTTCATCGGTAAAAATAGCTAAGAGAGGGGGAGGGGGAGAGAGAAAGTTGTCATATAGTACCTGAGAGGGTATGATAGGAAACCAGTTCTATTTGAACTGACTTTGGTTTAGTACTAGTGATTGAGTTTATCCATCTTTTAAGTCCTCTCATTGGATATGAATGAGTGTTGACATCACATCAATTGGCTTTAAATGATGTCTTCAGGCTGTGTCTAATTTGAGGTGACCTTCATATTTAGTAAATCCGAAACGAGTCAGGGCAATAAATACTAATAAATTAAGTTTTCAATAATCACTAGTCTTTTGGCACAATTCAGTGATTTCTCTGGTATTGCGAGCATTGCTTTAAAGCCTGGACTCAATTGATTTTAGTGGGAATTCAGAGTTTTGTTGCATTTGTTGCAAAGAATTCTTAGTTTGAAAACTTATTTTACGACCATTTTATTGACATTAATGGCAATAATTTGTTGCAATTATAATGGTTTGTCTCAAATTTGTTTAGATTTTATGTATTTTTATCGTTTATGAGAAATGAATTTAAAATTGTTGTTCATTTTGGTCAAGAATTGGATCCCAATATTTTTGATTAGTTTAACCGAAATCCACATTTATGCCAATTGTGGGACTATTAGTAGTCGACCTCGAAATTCAGGCGACAAGAGTTCCGGTTCTTCAAGAAGTTTCAATTCCAGACGAAGAGACGGAGATATATACACACAAAAGGTGTCGGATTCCTCTAATCGACAAAATAGAGTAAGTTATCAATTGATTCAATTGTCACTAATTTTGACAATAATTAAAGGGACAGCAAATTGTTTTCAGCGAACCGGTAGCCTCTCAAAGACAAAGGGTTTTATTGCCTGATCTCGACTCCAGAGGAAGGCCTACGTGTTTGTCCAGTCCTGATGACACGTTTTGTGAATCCGTTCCCAATTACCCAAAGTTAGTAATGAAACTATTATTTTATAAAATTTGTTTAAGATATTCTTGATATCTGTTCACATAAATAAGCGTGACGTGTATTGTCCAGGGTCACATTCATAGTTCTGATAAACAAACCATGCATTAATTTAAATTTTCCATTAAGTTAAAACAAAAATTATTAGATATACAAGGTCATTATGGGGGTCTAGAGCTGGTTAAGCTAAAATGCATATAACTTGATTTTATGGACCCACCTGATTCTATGAACAAAATCTAGCACATTTTGAATTTAAAATGATACAATTCATAACATAGTCCAAAATTATTAAATTACTGACATTTTTTAGTAATTGTCTTATTTGCCAAATGTGAGGATAGCTTTAGTGGATGTGGTGATCGCAATGAGTATTAACCATCACATTACAAATACAGCAATTGTTTATCAAATTTTACTATTCATTCATTCATATATTTTTTTTTTATAAATTTGGAGCACTTTATGTGAGTTTGTGTTGGAAAAGGTTAGCCGCAGGCAAACCATTTCAAAACTCGATACAAATTTGAGGTTCTTTAAATCCTTCATTCAAATCAGGGTTGGCCAAGGGGAAGGGGTCAGACTCACTTCATATCGATGAGAATCTAGGATTTCCCTGTTGCAAAGCAGAATTATAACATTACGCCTATTGGCACATAAGTACTAAATAGATCTACCCGTTCAACTCTGGACAAACACTAGATCTGTGGAGAAAATTTGGAAAAACTCCCTTCCTATATTTGAAGAAACTTGACCAACCCTTATTCAAATTGTCACCATATACATTTAACCTTCATTGCTCTAATTTGAGTGAAGGCCTATAATTTATATCTAGTGGCTAATGAAATATGAGATTTAATTTTAAATGGAAAATATTTGTTGATTTCAGTGTTACTATTAAAAAAGAGATAGAGTACTCTCCGGGGGAATTCCTCGAAATTTTTGGCACAAAAGATATTGACGGAAGGAAGTCATATATAGACGATGACTTAACCGAAGAGAGGGTTTGTCGACGAATACCGAAAGTAATTTACCCTCAAATGGCTAAAAATCAGGCCAACCAATGGGTTTATGTCGTCAATGAAGTTGAATACACTCAGGCAGTGGTGGCAGAAATTTGCGAGTAAGTGACCATCTTGATTAATTGGCTTTGAAGCATATAATCCAGTTCCTTCTGACTTATTATTATTATTATGCAGACAAAACAAATCAATTTTTTATTTAATTCTTAAAATGAGTTAATATTTGAAGCAATAATTAATGTTTTAATGTATTTAACAGAAAAGAGGGCAAATCGTGTGCATATTTAGACAGAAATCTCCCGCCGGGTATGTATTCCCGATGTCGACAAAAATATTCATATAAACGATTATTGGCTTTACATCCGAGCGAAAAGAGGACTTATTCTGATAGGTTTAAGTTCCCCTCTTGTTGTGCCTGTTATGTCAAGTCTAATGACATTCTCGGCCGCAGCTTAAAGGACGACAAAACCACCAGAAAAAGGAGTTAATCACAGTTTGGTTCACTTTTTCCAAATTATTGTTTGTCTTAAGTTATATATAATTTAATTATTTTTTAGAATTTTTTTATTTAATATAATCTTATAATCTGTTCATTATTTTTGTTAATAAAAGATTAAAATTTCAAATTATTATTATTCTGTCAATTGTTTACAATTCAAATTTATTTGACACTTTTCTAAGAGAATCATGTTAAATTAGCATATTCGATCGATTCGGGAGTGAATTTTCATTATTGTAGTTTTATGCTATAAAATGTGTATATTAAAGATGTTGACATCACTTGCTTTGTTATCCAACGGGTGTTTACTTAAGATTAATATGGATTCAAATTCACTCAACTTTTATCAAATGTAGTTTTGAATGCGTTATCGATAAACGAGTGCTTCACTTGTGGTCTCTCTGACGACTCCTTTATCAGTATTTTCAAAGTTTATAGAATACTATCGAATATTTCCACTCAAATGTAATTCAACTCAATTTCTGTGAAAATATTTATTTTGAATAAAATGGAGATTTTCTACTGTTTATAAACATTTTAAATTCAATAAAATGATTTTATCGCCTAATTTTAATAATAATAGCACTGATAATAATTGCTTGGTTTGGATCAACAATGAGGTAAAACTCATATTTATACTTAACTTGTTTATTTGTGGACAGTTATCATATATAGGGCAAGATGTGCGTCAAATACCTGCGATTTTGATTAAAATTTACGGACCAAATGCTAAAAAACTTGATTTGAGTTATAATATAATCCACACATTAGTTGGTTTGGAAGACTTCACTCAACTTCAAGAACTTATTCTCGATAACAATCTTCTGGACGATAGCGTCAAGTTTTGCTTCAATCCATTCTTACACACTCTTTCTATGAATAAGAACAAGGTGACTCTACTATTGTCAACTATTTTAAAATTAAAATCCCTGATGCAATAGCTTTAAGACTAAAACTCTTCTAAATACACATTTTAACAAATCTATTGCATAATCACTACTAAATCATACTTATATCCAGGTTATATTATTCTTCATGTTTTACTATAAAATTTCCTTGAATACATGGGTGTAAAAAGCAAATTTTTTAATCTAAGGAAGTTTAGGTTAACAATAAATTCTTGATTATAATTTTATTTTCCTAATATGGAAATTTCCCTCAATTTTGTTTTACTCAGTTTTAAGATTAGGAATGTAGAGGTTAATTTATTTACCTAAAGGACCATGTTGAAACTCGTCAGAGGAATTGGAAAGTATTTGTAAACAATCGAGTGTTAATAGGGCTAAAAGAATGCTAAATTAATCTTGCTTGAGTTTAAACTTTGAACATATATTCTAAAGACAATTGATTAGTTTGACGATCTAGAACAATTGTTGGATGAATTATCAAGAAAGTGTCCTAACTTGAAATTCTTGAGTCTGTTGGGAAACAACGCATGTCCTGACCAGTTGTCAAATACAGACAAAGATGAAGAGGACTATAAGAGGTATCGTCGATATGTCATCTATCGATTGCCTCACTTGAAATTTCTGGACTCAACTAAAGTCAAGAGCGAAGAGCGAAGGGATGCCTTCGAAAGAGGAAAATACATGAAAATAGTTCGACCCAACACTCAACTCGTAAATAATTAGCAAATTATTTATTATTTTAGACAATATTTCTCTTAATTTCAGTTCGAAGACAATAATGAGAGACTAGTTGTGAGACAAATATTCACTCCTTTGCCAAACGAAAACAATTCGAGTGGAAGTCATTCAGGTTTGCCATCAATTAATACAATAAAGTTAATAGCATACAATTGACAGGTGCTTATGGCAAGCTCAAACATCGATATACCGGTAAACACTCGGAGGGCAACCGATTCATTCGTAACCATGAATTGTGATATCAATCCAAAGTTATACCAAATATTTAATCATTGATTTCAATCTTTCTATCACTTCCCTAAATTTTTTCATTTAATTAAAAGAATAAATGAGATAGGTGATATTTAACTAAACATTAATATCACACAAGAATAAATTGATTTATTGATTGAATCTTCCAATTGGTCTACATTTGTATTAACAAAATAAGAATCAATGACTAATTTGAATAAATTCCTTATACAGATATGGCTAAAATCTATATCAATTTTAAAAATGACTATAACTTATAAGTTAACATGATAATATATTGTTTTGAAATTACACTAGGTCACATTTTTGACATAATGAGGTCCTACTCGTCTCTTGTCGTCCAAATTCATTGATTTTAAGATTACATTAAGTTTACATTTTCTTCAATTTCTTGACAAATGTCTGAAATATATTTGAAATTCTTGTTTTTAAAGAAAATGATGGACAGAATTTGAGTTCATATAATGTGATTCGAGTTATGAAATGATAGTCACGTTCTCGTCATTCAATTGCTCTGAATAAACAGCAAAATCATTGTAAAAATAGTTTTTCTAATCCTTATATAAAGCTATATAACACAACATATAAAGAATTCCAGGAATGCTGACGGTGTGAGAGAGAGAGAGAGGGAAAACTAAAGCTCATGGCTAACACTCTAGGACAATGGGCTAAAATCCCTTTTTGGGCTAAAAACGATTAGTTTTAAGAGACCCCTTTGTGCAGACAAATTGTGTAAAAGCGATGAGTTTTGGATTACTGCTATCATAGATACCTCCCTAACCATCTCTGATATCATTTATTTTCTAATAATAAATCATTAGTCAATAGATTGAAGTTTTGGTCACTCAATGCCTTCTCATTATTATATAACAAAAGCATACCTTGTTTTTAATGTCCTTGAACATGGAAAACCGAAGAGAGAAACTATTATACTCGTTTAACTTTGAAAGATAACAAATTTTGTTCTTACAATTTTGTTAGAAATAAACTAGTCAACTATTAACTAACATTTAATGATCATTATTTCGATATTGCATCCAATTATTCCTAACATAAGAATATTTTGAATTCAGTAATATTTGGTCTCATTTGCAAAACTTTTGATATAATGGTCACAAACTGTGCCTCATTAGAAGGAAGGAGTGGAAGGAATAAAGTAGTTTGTGTCCGACACATGTCATATGTGAATACAAAACTAAATTAAACTCATTTTCATTGAACATCGAGTTATTAATAATTTCTTCTAACGAACGAATTTATTAATATATAAATTAATTATTAATTTTTTATTAAAGAGCCTAGATATAGATAGAATATGGAGTTAGCAATTGAGTTTACTAATAAAGTAAATTGCTAGCTCATTATTTTTTTCGATTATACTATAGTAGGACTCGAGGCTGTGAAAAATGATTACATTTTCTGGGATTTCAACGTATGTCAGAAGAGAAATAATAAATTTGTCTATTAATGAGAATTTTGAGTGCAATTCGTTATTATGATTGCGAGAATGGGAGTGGGAATGGGGTCTCACTTGAGATAAGAGCCATCAGTTGTGGAAACACATTTGAGTAAACCTGTGGTCAAATGGAAACACAATTATAAAGAAATAAAGATCTTTAGAGTCGATGAATGTTTTATTTGACATCAGATGACGTCTATTGTTATTATTGAGGGAAACGTTCAAATGGTTTGCTTCACGTCAGCCCATCATTGACTCGGAGAGGAATCGGACGGAGGAATCAAATTGAATGCTAACAAAGGAAATGGGAATCAATTGGGAAGCTATAAATCTAAGGCTTGAATTGTAATTTTTAGTTCAACACTCAAACAAAAATACGTCAATATTGGGTCAAAAGTTTTTCCATGGAAACAATCCCTCTGTGCTCACAATATATTACAAGATTCTATATATACTCTATATTTCAATACATTTCATGTATTTTAAAGAAGAGTTTGAAAAATACATCGAAAAGATATAAATTGTGAGCAAACTCTCACTAACAGAATGAAGTGCATTAACGGTAGGAACGGTAGGATAGAGAGAAAAGAGGATAACATCACTTCACATATCAAAGATTTTTTGTCACTTCATTTTACTTGTCGTTCACTACACTTGCACTCAACACAAGTGCATCATTTGATTCAATCATATTATTTGAGACCAAGTCTTACAAATGAATCAATTTTATACACTTTTATTTCATCATTTGATTCACAAATTGATTCTCTTTTTATTTTTCTCAAAACTAAAGACAATTATTTGAAGATTTAATATGAAGTGCATTGAACTCACATTTCACTAATAAATGAATTTTCAATTTTAATGAGTATCTGATAAAAGAGAGCTTAAAGTCGACACTTTGTTTGCCAACAAAATTGATTAAAAGCTCGACTAATAATCAAATATATTGTAATCAAACGAGTATTTGAAGTAATACTTGATTTGATTATTAAGTGATATCACGTCATATCAAATATCGAGATCATGTGTTGCCTAACCTTTCTATTAATCATAGATCAAAAGGAAGTGTCATTTGTGATCAAAAATCACTTCTATTGAATCGAGTGATTTGAATGCAACCAATCATTTGTCTATTGGATCCTTAAGTGGATTTCTCTCAATTGTCCTTCAAATAGAGGCCGAAAGTGGGCTTCAAAGGAGGGTTTTGTATTAATTGTCA
Organism: Ceratozetes gracilis; assembly: GCA_034694965.1. Lineage (NCBI taxonomy): Eukaryota > Metazoa > Arthropoda > Arachnida > Sarcoptiformes > Ceratozetidae > Ceratozetes > Ceratozetes gracilis. Next base: position 8,954 of record JAQIWF010000103.1, read on the forward strand.
AATTATATAAAGTCATATAAATTAATAGAAGGAATGAGTTGACATCAATAGTCAATGTCATATTCAATATGTCTGTGCAATAGTTAACATGCAATAAAAGTGACACTAAATTGAGATTTAGTTAATTATTGGTTTATAATCGAAATATATTTATTTGCGTTCGAAGTACTCGTTATTTGAAAATTATTTTATGGATTGACGTCACAGTAATAGACCGAAAGGTATGACAGGTCTGTGAGTCAAAGCAATAGACACTGAGTTAGACTTTCATCTGTTTGGATGTGGTTTATAAGCAGTAGTGTTCGTGTCATCAGTTTGTTAACCATCGCTATCAGATCGCAAGTCTCAGCTCACAGATCGCACAGAATAACTGGAGTTGTGCTCTCACTTACATGACTAATATTTCGCATATAATACCAGCGATCGACACATGCAGTCAATTGAAAGAAGACCCGACTAACGAAGAGGTCGTATCGCCCAACAGTTCCGGTCAGACATCTAATATGAAACGTAAGTAAACTATTTAAGTGTCCAAATGTTTGAACATTTGCTTAAATAAATGATTTGTCGGTTTAATTACAATCAGATGGCAGTAAATGCCTCTCAAAGAGCCCAACATTGAAATGATGGCAGTGTTGGGCTCTTAGGCTTATTTCGCGTTAATTTGCCAATACTTGTATGAGCTTTATGTATGTGTGGTGCTCTGTGTTTGAGCACCACTGACGAGCACTGCTATCATTTGCAGCACAGCATAGTTTGTCTTTTGCGAGAATGCCTTCAATTGCTATAATAACGTAAACTGAATGCATATAAATAAAAGTTTATATTCCTGCTATCGAGTGCTCTGGTACTGGCGCTGGTAGTGTCACTGGTATTGGCACTGGTATTCTGGAAAATGTTCAAAAGTTAGTGCATTGCTAGCATTGAGTCAATCGAGTCGATCAATTGAAGTGATTCAGAGCTGAGCTGTTCAGAGCTGTTCAGAGCCATTCAAAACGATATCCAATTGAATGCATTTTGCGTTTTATAACTTTTTAAAGTGAAATGTGTGTCGAAAGTGTGTCTCACGTAATGTAAGTGCAATTGAGTCCCAATACTCACTAATATAACTGAATCACAACTCAACACAACTCGTGTTCAAAGTCCTCAAACACTAAACCGATTGCAAAACTGATATAATGTATGTAAAATCAATTATGTGTGATATTGAATGCCTCTCCTCTTCTTCTCTGCCTATCAAACCATGTGAACGATCTAACCATTGAGTCGAAGGCCAAACCAATAGTCTTCCCTTAAATCACACCGAAGTCATTCAATTCATAATCTGTTTTCATTTTATCCACACTTTTGCCACTTTTCGTAACTCTTTTCAAATTATCATTTGAGTGACTCTTCACTAGTTTTTATTTTCATATGTTCTCATATGTTCTGATATGTTCAGAGTCAATTTCAGTCCATTCAAAGTGATTACTGGTTCTCAAAAATAATATTCTGGTCATTTCACTCCCATTTAAAGGTGTGTTTCTAACAATTTTTGTCAAAACTTATTTTATTATAATTAAAATGAAGTAATTATTTTCGCTTAATATTTGTTAAAATTCTTTAAACATATTTTTGAAGAGAAGTGATATAAACCAAAGATAATGCAATGTTTGGTAAACTTTCAAAATATTTGTCACGTATTTGAGTCAAAGGTTGAATATTTTGGTTTACAAATATTGTGAATAAATATTATGAATGTTGTGATTGAGGGGAAAATTATTATTATTATTATTATTGACTAATTGATTGCATTTATTTGAATGAAATCAAAATTGATTGTTCAGTTCAATAGATATTCTTGTAAATGGGGTTATGTTTGAGAACTGTTGTTATGTTTCACTTAATTTTCATGGAATACATGAATAATAAATGACTCGTAAGTCCTCACAATAGGATAGGAGTGACGTCTATTTCTCTGGTAGAGCAGAGGGTGAGGTTCCTATTAAGGGGATGCCTAACCTTGGAATGCATTTACATTACATTTATTTATAACTAGCGTTACATTGATTCCAAGGACTTTTGAACTAATCATTTGACATCACTTGATATGAGCTCAATATTTGTATGAATTATCAGCTCATTTGTACTGTTATTCGAAGAAATTTGTGACACAAGTGTTATGAAATTGATTTGAGTGTTTCGTAACGTTATCATGTTCACTATCATGTTCACTATCATATTCACTATCATGCTCATTTGCTTATTTCACTCAAATAAACACATTTTTGAATTTTGTGAGAAATATGATATAAAATGTGATATATTTGTAAAACTTTACTTCAATATTCAATGAAATTAAGGCTTTTTGAGATTAAAAACTGTTTATTTGGTTTTCAAAATATCTTTACAAGAGTAGAGCTAAGACTGAACTGTAAGTTCAGTTAACTCTATTTTTATATGGTAGTTGATGCCAGAAGGCGTTTAATTAAGGCCATGTGTGGCCTTTGAAGTCCAGTTCTTCTAAGAATTTAAGTCATAAAACTGGACACATCTTTAGATGTTTACAAAACTTAAGTCAAAAATAAATGAATACAATATGTTTAGTAAAATGATAAAATAAAGTGAAAATAATAAAATATTTTTACATCCCCTCATTTTATAATAATTAATGGGGTATTAGGTTAGTTGAATAACATAATTTTGAATATTGATTAATAAAAATAAACAATAACCACAACTTCGAGTGGTAGAATGAAACGGCATTGTATTGTTGGAGTTTTGGCTTAGGGGTGAATGGGCTTTGTAATGGGTAAATGGGCTTGGCTTAGGGGTGAGTGGGTTTTAATCTGGATTATTCTGTATGCTTTATCTTATTTAATGATTTAATGTACATTTAGTACTAAGTGTGGCTTATATGAATGGGGTATATAAAATAACAATCACTTTTTGTTCATCATCTTCTCAACATTAATGTTCGGAACACGATGGGCATAGAGTGATTGTTATTAAAACATTTCCCTAACGTTTTGCGAAAAACGTTGGGGAAATTTTATTGAAAAAAGATTCTAAGTCGTATGAGATAGTTTATTTTTTGAATTTTTGCTAAAAAGTGTCTTGTCTTTCCTTCCCCCCCTTGTGGGGCTTCGACCCACAAGGGAGGCCCCCCTCGAACCCCGCCCCTCGCCACCTCCAAACAACACCGCTTCTCACACTACACGTTTTCTGCACGCTTACACAACCTTATATTAGAAATATGATAAATATCTGTTACTTTTCCCTTTTTATTACATTCAATTTCATAAGAAATATCAGACAACTTTTTCACTACTTTAAATGGGCCGGTCAATAAAGGTTCAAGTTTTTTACGGGATATATCGTTTTTGTTCTGCACATACACTAGGTCATTGCTCTGGCTTGTTCCATAGGAATACTTGAACCAATATTATAATCTTCGTATGGTTTTATCCCAAGTAATAAATATTTGGGAGAAAATTGTGTAACCGAATGTGGGGTATTATTATACTCTTCTACTACTTTGTTCAATAAATTTGGCCAACAAATATTTAAATTATTATCATTTATTTTACACCTCAATCTTGTAACAATAGTTTGATTTGTGCGTTCACACAACCCATTAGATTGAGGGCAGTTTACTGTAATGAATTTGATATTAATATCATTTTTAGCTAAAAAATTTTCAAACTCATTGGACTTTATTCCAGAATAACGGTCTGAAAGGATTAGTTTTGGCTTATTGGTGCTTAATATTAGTTTAATTAAATTAATAAAATCTTTAGCTGTTTGAGTTTTTGATGATAACACCCACACATATCTGGTGAAGTTATCAACTGCTAAATGTATAAATTGTTTACGGGAATTGTACCCTGAAAATCCTCCTATTGTATCAATAGAAATTATATCATATGGTTGATTTGCTGGACCTACTTGTGAAAGTGATCCATGTTTTTTATGGCGGTTTATTTTATTTGTTTGGCATATTTGACAAGTATCGAGAAGTTCTCTTATTTTAAGGGACATTTCCTTAAAATAGTAATTACATGAAATGAGAGATAGCATTTTCTTTGCCCCAATATGACCAAATTTTAAATGAAATTCTTTTAATAAGTCATTAATTAATAAGTCTGGGATAAAGATTTTATGAAAATTATTTTTAATTTTGACAATAATATTATCTTCTATAACTGTATTATTTGGTTTATTATTGAGAAACTCTTTTTGTGCTTCGATAATTTTTTGTTTATCGATAAGATTAATAATTTTTAAATGCTCAGTATTAGAGTTTGCTTCTAACACTGGGTTTCTGCTTAATGAATCGGCTATTACATTATCCTTTCCAGGAATATGATGTACGTCAAAATTATATTGACTTAGTTTTAGGCTCCAATTAAATAAGCGTGAATTTGGATTTTTAATGGATTTTAGCCATTTTAAGGCGTAATGATCTGTGAAAATTCTAAACTTTTTGTGATATAAATAGTAATGCCAATACTCTATTGATTCAACTATAGCCAGGCATTCGAGTTCAGTTATTGAATAATTCTTTTGATAATCTAATAATTTTCTTGAAAAGTATGCAATGGGATGAAGTTTGCCATCTGATTGTTCTTGCTGTATGACAGCGCCAATACCGACTTTAGAAGCGTCAGTTAATAGTATACATTCTTTATGGGGATCATAAATACTTAAAACTGGGCTAGATACCAGATATTCTTTTATTTTATCAAATGAATTCTGACATTCAATTGTCCATGTGAATGGGCTGTCTTTCTTGAGAAGAGAGTATAAAGGGGAGAGGCTAATGCAAGCCTTAGGGATAAATTTATGATAGTAGTTAACTTTTCCTAAGAACTGTTGTATTTGTTTAACTTTTTGAGGTACGGGGAAATCTCTAATTGAAATAGTATTGTCATTTAAAGGGGTATATTTATTCTTAGAAACCATATGTCCTAAATATTTAACTGATTTTTCTGCAAATTTACATTTGCTTAGCTTAAGCTTTACGTTTTCTTTTATTAATGCTTTTAATACTCTTTCTATATGAACTAAATGTTCTGAGAATGTTTTTGAGTAAATCAATATGTCATCTAAATAATTGCGTGTATATTGGTTTACGTCATGTTTTTTAAGAATATTTTGAATTATTCTCTGAAAAATTTGAGGGCTATTCCTGAATCCGAAAGGCATAACTAGCCATTCTAAATGGTCATTAGTTGTGACAAACGCAGTTTTTTGTATATCTTTTGGATGCATTCTGACATGCCAAAATCCTGAGGTTATGTCTAAAGTGGTAAAGTATTCACAATCATATAATTGATCAATTATATCATGAAAAAGAGGAAAAGGGTAGTTATCTGCTACTGTAATTTCGTTTAATTTTCTCAGATCAAGGCAAAATCTAGTTCTTTTACCTTCATCTTTTTTATCAGCTAATGTAACTGGAAAAGCATATGGGGAAAACGATTTCCTGATAAGTCTCTTTTCTAATAAAATTTTGATTTGATTATCAATAACTGATTGGTCTGTTTGATTACAGCGGTATGGCCTAAGATTGATTGGAATTTTACTGGTTAACTCAATTTTGCATTGTTCTGTATTTATAGAGCCTACATCATATTTATCTCTGGAAAAGACAATTTCATACTTATTTATTAATTCTGTTAGAGCTTTTTCATCTGTGGTTTTAGTAATCATATTTATATAATTGTTTGAATAATTAGAGTTTATTTCTTCTTCACTTAATTTGTTTCCCTTTTTTATTATTTGAAATATTTTAAAATTGGGTTTGAGTGAGAGATTAAAGTTTCGAATTATGTTTAATCCAAATAATACTTTAAAGTTTGAGTTATCAATGATATGGAATTCACAAATTTTGTTTAATTCTCCTATCGTAATAGGGCAGTTAACCAGACCTAAACATTTATTTTGTCCTGCAATAGTATTATAAGTTATGTCTGACCTTTCCATATTCTGGATAAGGTTAAGCTCTTTGGCAAAATTATAATCTATTACCGAAATATTAGATCCACTATCAAATATGGCATTAATTATTTTATTCTTCACTATTGTGAGTATATTGATTAGTGGGTATTGTTTAGGTCTGTTTAACAGTTTAAATCAATTCGATTTATGTCATTTTCTTCTGACTTATTATCAGAATTGGATTCCATAACATTAACTCCTTTAACTTTTTCGGATTTTTGTGGATTAGTTTTGCCTTTATTACGGCATTCATTACTCCAATGAAAACGATTTTTAAACCCAAGATTTTCGCAAATGCGACAAGGGTTAGGAGGCTTGCGTTTATTTGCGGTGGAATTCTGTGATTCCTGCTTTGGCTTTGGTTTGTCTGTTAAATTAGGAGCTCTATTTAGGAAGCGTTTAAGATTGCTTTCAGCAGTCTTTGCTATAGTGTAAAACTCTGTAAGAGTTTTAGGTTTCACAGCCGTGAAACAATCAGCCATTTTTGGGTGTAAATTTCGTATCATTAAAGGCACCATTTGTTCTTCTGTTAACTTGGCTAAATGGCCATATCTACGCTTACTCTCGAAATACTCTTTAATCCCTGTCTTTATATCAAATCTTATATTAACGAACTCAACAATAGGTTCAACTGTTTCTACTCCAAATCGGTTACACAATTTTGTTTGTAGCTCTGCATAATCATCAGAGCAGTTCTCGACATACCAATTTAGAGCGTCATCTTCTAAATAATTGCCAAGCATTACAATCTTAGTCTCTATAGACCATTTATAATATTTGGCAAGCATTTCGAAGCGTTTAAGCCAATTTTCAATGGTTATCTTATCAGATGAACCTTTAAAAACTTGTAATTTCGGCTTACATTTCCCATTGTTGGTTACGTTCTGATCGTCTGATTCGCTTTCATCACTGCTGGCGATTTGCGTGGTGTTGTCATCATTGGCGTCGTTATTTGCATTGTTTTCAGGTGAGCTGTGCGTCGAGCCAATATTGTTACGTCTGGTGTTCCTCCGTGTTCTGCCCATTATTTGAGTCGTCCTTTTTCGGTTTGTCACCGTTGCCGTTGCTCTTCTTATTTGGGTCTTTGTTTTCTTTATCGCTGTCGCTTGAGTTGGATCTCACAAAAGGCATAACAATCCTGCCGACTTGTAAAACTTTACTTCAATATTCAATGAAATTAAGGCTTTTTGAGATTAAAAACTGTTTATTTGGTTTTCAAAATATCTTTACAAGAGTAGAGCTAAGACTGAACTGTAAGTTCAGTTAACTCTATTTTTATATGGTAGTTGATGCCAGAAGGCGTTTAATTAAGGCCATGTGTGGCCTTTGAAGTCCAGTTCTTCTAAGAATTTAAGTCATAAAACTGGACACATCTTTAGATGTTTACAAAACTTAAGTCAAAAATAAATGAATACAATATGTTTAGTAAAATGATAAAATAAAGTGAAAATAATAAAATATTTTTACATATTTTCACTCATTTTAATTGATTTTAACGAAACAGGTTTTGCTTTAGACAGTGGGACAGACGTCTAATAATTATAAGTAAATCTTCATTGTTATCATATTTTCAATATTTCTCTTTTAGTCATTTATCAGAACCTGTTTATGGTTTGACACGAGTTTTTCATTCAATCAGAAATGTTATGCAGAAATAGGAATTGAATTCTTTGTTTTTACCATTTCGTGACTTTCAGTAATATATTTATTTTTATCATTTTTATGCATTTGAGGAGAAATTATCGAATTTATTCGCATTTGTATTCTCACCAAAACTGTTACATAAGAGAAAGGACTTAACACTTGGTCTGTAGTAAACGTAAACACAGACTGCAATTCTCGCATTATTTCCGCTCAAACTATCGGATAAAATGACATTTTCTCAATAAAAGTAAGCCATAAATATCCTTTGAAAATTGGCATAGTATGGCATTGATACTTCCCCAAAGTCCTTATATTTACTTACATTTAGCAAGTTTCAATGTTGAGTAGTGTCAACTTGATAAGCAAAAAATAACTTGATTTTCATATTTTAATGGACTAATAGCTGTGAAAGTTATGAAACACTCACTAATGAGTAATTTATTGCCTCAAGTCTTTTATTATGTTCATAATGTAATGCTTGATGAGATATATTTAATTTTATGCTTAATTATGACACTACTTGGAGCAAGGTTATAAATTGTCGTCACACGCATTGTTTTAAACAATTTAATGATTTCATTAATGGCATTGATTTATAGAAAGGACGGCAAATCATTAAATATGTCGAATAAGTTACTCAGCATATCCTCAGTTCATATCAAAATGCACATAATTATGTCAAATATCTTAGCAAGATCCTACAAATTCATTTTCTTGCCTCTAGTAACAGTTTTCTAGTGTTTTCTTTTTGAATATTTTAATACGAGTAATGCAAATCCGCTCAACATTTTTTAGACCCGAGAGTACTGACTGTGATTTGAAGTAATGTTAGTATGGATTATATGCATCAATAAATTTATTGCATAAAATTCCTTCACTTATAAAATATGAGATTCTTTACGAAAGTTTCAAATATTTTAAATTCGGAGTAATACAAGTGAAAGGGTAGACCATGGAAGGGGTTAGTCAAACCCCTAATTAGTATCAGAAATTAGCCCCTTGAGTGGAAGGCCATCAATGCGTCACTAATATATTAAAGATCAGATGATTTGATTATTATTGCATTGAAATAATGGTATGAATTATTAATAATTTTTGAGTCATTTTTTAAAAATCTATTCAATTCTGAGCCTTATTTTAAAGGCTTTTATCTTTCAATCAATAATACATGAAATCTAAAAGCATGAAAACGGGTGAACAGAATATATTTTATTTTCAAATGTTTATATGAATTCATTTTTGTTGGTTTTGAGAGATAATTGACTGTATTCTTGTTGAGAGTATTTCTTGTTTATGAATCTCTACGACTTACAGGAATCAATTGCAAAGGCATTGGATTTGTTTGTCTATTAAATGGTAGACTTCATACTTTAGACCGAACCTCATCTTCAGAGCCGACAATAAGATAAGGCTTACTATTATAGCCTAAAGTATTTTCTCTGCTTTTCTTAACTATAATACCAATCGATTGACTCATTCCCTCATAAAAAACTCGTAAAATAGAAAAGAAAACATTTTTTATCAAAAATATATTGAATGGTATATTGAATACCAAATGAAATGATTGGTTTGAATTAACAATCAGTCGTGTCATCAGTTCCTGTGAGCACTCAACGCAACACTTAAATTCAAATGTTCATGCTTATAATTTGACAAGCTCAAAATTTGTACATCAATTGAGTTCTGTGTTTGATATGTTTAAAAGTAAATTTATGTATAATTATGTCATCAAAACTAAATTAAAGCCCATATTAGCGAAGAGTGACTGTAAGCACACTTCACGTTAAAACATTAAAAGCACTCGAAAAGTGTCGGCGCTATTAAACTTTAACTAAATTTATCAAAAATTTATTATATGAACTTGAATATAATCATGGACATTTGACATTTCTTAATGGATATATAGGTATGTGTGTGAGTGTGCCGACAAATATTGTGCTTGCTAAATAAAATTCACTTAAAAAGATTAATTAGAATTTTAGTCTATAATTGATTTTTTTAACATCCCATAAAACTGACGCAATTTTAACCATTTAGTATTAAATTGACTTCAAAATTTCACTCTTTTGCCTAGATCATCTACTGAGGCAATCATTTATAGCTTTTTCTGTACATAGAATTGAGTTATTCTTTGGGTATGAATTGAAAAAATGGACCTAGAGCTAAAGTTCTTTATTGCTTTTTTTCTCTTCTTTTTCGATTTCGAAATAATTTTTTTATGTCATTTCATTTTAAATAAAGTCCAGAATTGAAAGGAAAGTTTTGCCCATTATTTCGAAATGCATTGATCGCAAAAATGACGACTTTTGTTGGGATCTCTTATTTTTGCTTCAATTAAATTCAAATATTATGTGAATCTATGTTTTCCTTTACTCTTTGCAAATGAGTTTTAATGAAATTCATTTCTCCAAATTTAATGAATATTTATGTAAATGAAAGTAAAGTACATTAAATGTTAGTGTAATTAGTATTCTTCAGACACTCTAAACATTAGAATATTTCAAATCAATTCTCTGTGAATTAAAATTCTTGGTAATGAGCTAATAATAAAGAATCTGGCAATAATTGACGAAATTCTATAGTATTTCACAATATTCTGTATATTTGAGGAATTTCTATAGTATTTTAGAATATTCATCAGTCTTTTCATACCTAATGGGCAAAAATATTTCAAAATAAGTTGGAGTCGACAGTTGAGTGAAAGGTCTGAGTCTTTTGTGGCTTACATTTCTTCAAACAGAATATTATATGAAATCTGTTTCTCATTTCTAAGTATTATATGATTTGCATTACATTCGAAAAATAGCGAAAAGGAATTCAAATCAGTTTTATTCACATTTGCTTTGAATGGAAATCGTTTTGAATAGGATTTGAAATTTGGTTAATGGCTATACAGAGTCGGTGTTCACAACCAGAGCCTTATTAAACAATGCAAATATCGCTCAGCATTCGCACAATTATATTGATTGCAATTCTCGCACTTAGGCTTAGATTTGGGACGTTTGACGTCTGACTGACTGTTTGTTTGTCGGCTAACTTTGTTTTTGCAAACCTTATGATCGGCGCTGTTATCGGATCGTTGATATCGTTTTGTTTTCCGCAATGTTAGGGTATCTCAAGAAAGTGGCCAAACTGGACACCTGCAAAGGAGACACTTCCATACATCCACAGCCAACTCAAGACTACCCCAACACAACCACTGCAACCACACCGACCACTACCTGTCCAACAATCGCTTCTGCTCTTTGGAGACCACTTTGGCCGCCAGGTCTGTCCACACAATTGATGGCACATAAGCTGACACTTTTACTAATAGGTTGGCACCCGAGGGGATCGTCAAAGACATATCGCTCAAAAATTAACCTTCCACTAATAAAGATGTCTGAGGCGGGGGGCGGCCACTCGCAGGCAAACTCTAGCGAGTCGGCCGTCGAATACTATAACAATGAAGAATCAGAACATATGGAGGTATTCTTGAAGGCAATCAAATGCAAAACTAATCAATTATTTGAAAGGACTGGTTGGATGAGCACCCGGCATTTGTTCAAGATTACTTTGTGCGGAAAGCTTCTCGTACTCTAATCGATAGTTGGTTACTATCGCACTCAGCCTCTGCCAGTGCCGGTCAGTAACCAAACATTTTGATTGAATAAAAGCTTATAATCTGTGTGTTTGTCGTCTTCTCTGTCATACTCTTAACGAATGTGTTATTTGTTTCGACAATTTATTCAATCAATTGGTGTTCGCCTCACATCTCATCACTTCTATCCGTTTGTTGTGTGAAAGTACTCTTTATTTGCGATATTTATCTTCTTCTGCATTACATTTGTCTCTTTGTCTATTCTGTGCTCTAATGAGAGAACATTTATTCGCTTATTTCACACTTTATTTTACACTTCAGTAAAATGTGTGCGAAATCTTTTCGCTCTTAATCTCTAAATTGGTTTTCTTTGTTAACATTTGATATACATTTTGTGTCCATTACTCCCATATAGTCTCGACTATACATTCAACTATTTTAGGTACGACTGGTCCCAGTTCTTGTGCCAGTGCTGATAACTCTGGCGCTACCACTCCAGTCAGAAAAATATCAGCGCATGAGTTCGAACGGAGCGGTTGTTTCCTGCGACCCATGGTCTCGACCACCATCGACGGCACGCCTACCTTTTTGCCGATTCCAGGCTCCGAAAAAAATTTAACCGAAAACCAAATAAAGTCACCGCCAGTTAAGACCAGACAAGAGTTGGAATCACTTAATGAACGAGAATTGATATTTGAGCTTGTTAAAGACATTTGCAACGACCTCGATGTTAGATCTCTTTGCCATAAGATTCTGAAGAACGTCAGTATTCTTACAAATGCTGATCGTTGCAGTCTATTCTTGGTATTCATAAATTTTTTCCTTCTCATGAATCATAACTTCTCAATCATTTTATTGTTTATTAATGTTTTGTTCTATTATTTCAGGTAAAGGGAGAGAAAAATGATCCGAATAGGTATGACTTTCCTCTTCTTTTCTGTACTTTGAGTTACATTTGTTTTTCTCACGTTTATTGTTGTTATCATTTAAATTATATTATTTTTATTATTAAAACAAATTATACGACCATTTCTTTATGTCTATACACTAGTGACTAGAGTCTTGTGACGACTAAATCAGAGTCGGTCATCACTCCAAAGGCCATAACGGCATTCTCACCCATTTTTCAAAATGATGGCTAAAAACATCATTTTTACCCTAAATTAACATAAAATAGTCGTAAATTAGGCTTAATTTCAATTAAAATAACAAAATGACCGGAAAAGGCCGAAAATGGAGAGGGCAATCATTTATATGTTGTTTTGCCTTACTATTCCTGTAATACCCCCTTATGCCCTACCCTCGGCTCAATACACTAGACTTGAACTCCAATTAGTCTAACAAGAATTTGTTTATTTATTTATCTAGGTTCTCATTTTACTCATTGATTGTAAGTGTCTTTAATTTAAACGCCTTGGAATAGAAGAATGACCTTTTATTTATTTGAGAATTTTACTAGAACCAATGAACTATCCCTTTCTCACTCATACAACCCCTCATTTAATCCTTTAATCCAGTAATTGATGTAATGTTTGTATTTAAGGGAAGTATTTACTGAGTTATCATTTGAGACCATATTTCATGTAATTTTGTGCACCAATTGTCTCAAATAAAGAGCATTTTAAACCCGAAATTGTTTGTTGTGTCACAACATTGGCTCCAATTTAATAATACAACAGAATCTCAATTTATCATTTGAGGGGAAGTATTGATGTCGTCGTAGGGATCAACCCATTTGTCACAATATAATCAAATCATTGAATTAATTATTTGACTCTTTATTACAAATATTTTTTAAAAACTTTTAAACCCAATCTTCAGCCCAATTAAACTTAAATCTAAATTATTTGGGAAATTATATAATGGATCCACTTTTGGAACACTGATGGGAAGACACTTATAAAATTCATCATGTTTAAATAAAAGGCCTTTAAAAATTTTGACCTAGATGCTTTGACTAATTGCCCCTTTGACATCCCTATTTATTATATAATGATTGTGTGGTCATTCCTATACTCTTTCATTATAGTCACTATAATATAGTGGATTCAATTTATAATAATACAGACAGACTGGAGCCGGAAATAGAGAGTTCTATTAATTTTCAATAATTGCCAAAATGACTCAATTGTTGTCAATTTTATATGATATGACATTTTATTAATCGGGGTTTATTACACTTGAAACAAAAATTAGAATTTTATATCAATTTTCATAATTACTACTTGGTGATTTTTATAATTTGTTTTTTTAACAAATAGACATTGTATATACGAACCCAGGGAGACATCAAATCAGAGTTAGCCATCAAACTTGAACTTCAGGGGGGTTTGGAAAAATACTCTCCCCTGAGCCTTGAAAACCGACAGACCTAGTGCTTGTCCATAGACGTAATGTTAAAGTTTTTCAAAACCTCAGGGGGATTTGGGAAATCTCGGACCTCAGGGGGAGACCTCTAGCAAGACCTTCACTTATGGCTAACCCTGCACCAAATGATTTTCTGTAATTTAATGAGTTTATCAAAGTGAAGATCTTTGTGACTAGGTTATTTGAATTTAAAAGCCAATTGTGGGGAACAGTAACTGTCCTATACTACTATACTACTATACGACTTATATAATTGATTTTGCTCAACTTACCTGTTAGCTAAATTGCCCTGATACTAACCACGTGATTATAAGCTACTTTGCGATGTTTGTACTGATAATAAAATGGATTTAAACTCATGAATAGGTGTCTAATAAGTCAATTGTTTGACGTTTCGTGTCAGTCAACTATCGAGCAAATGGAACAAAAGGAAGAAATAATGGTTCCCTGGGGTACAGGAATTGTCGGATATGTGGCACAAAGTGGCGAATCTGTCAACATTCCTGACTGTTATCAGGTTAGTTTAAAGCATTTTTATAAATATTGTAATTAATTATATTCTGTGAATGTTTGGGCCAATCATAATATTGAGCTTAAAAGAGGACTGGAATAAGAATTTGCTTCTTATTTGAGATAAAGAGAATATCAGAGAAAACTCTCTGCAAAGAGACTATAAATCCATTTATAATGATATAGCGCTGACTCGAAGGGAATACTTATTCCGAACTTTTATCTATTTGTTATTATGAAGAACTGGACTACAAATAGGCCTTTTGTGCCATATTTGAGCGAATTGTGCCATAAATTTGTGAAACCATGTCTCACATCGTTATATCAAATGTAACTCAGTTTCTGTTTTTGCGATTTGGCTCCTATTTGTCATAAGTTAACGAATCATTAGTTAATACAGAGTTAGAGAGCCTTCAATGCATTGCTTTTAATAAATAGAGAGAACATTATTTAAAGCAATTATTTTCTTTGACTCGTGTTTAGGACTCGCGCTTCACTGATATGGTTGACCAGAAGACTGGTTACACGACTCGCAATATGTTGTGTAATCCTATTCTGGACATATATGGTCAAGTGATGGGTGTGGCACAAGTGATCAACAAAAAAGGAACGCCGACTTTCACAGAAAAAGACGAAAACGTATTCTCCCAATACTTACAGTTCTGTGGAATTGGGTTAAGGAATGCACAGCTCTATGAGAGGTCACAACTCGAGAACAAACGCAATCAGGTTCTCCTCGACTTGGCCCGAATGGTCTTTGAAAAACAGTCAAACATCGAAAACATAATTTATAGGATCCTGGTACATATCCAGTCTTTACTGCAATGCTCGAGGTATGACCAGTCACTTACTTGAATGAGAGCTAAACTATCAATTTTATGGCCATTCAATCGAATAGATGTCAGGTTTTATTATTAGCCGACAGTTTGAATGACACAGATTTCGCTCTGGAAGACGACTCCGATTCCAGTCCTCCATCAAAATCAATAGAAGACGAGTCACAGACTTATAGCTCATCGAATGTCAATGTATTCCGAAGTTTTTCCAGAGTTTTCGATCTCGAAGCTGAAGATCTGGAAATTAATGGCGAGTTTGAGAACAGACTGAGTCCTTTTGAGGGAAGATTTCCTATAAATATTGGTATAACGGGATATGTGGCCACAACCGGAGAAACTCTCAACATTCCTGATGCTTATGAAGACCAACGATTTGATCCATCTGTGGATGAGGACACTCCTAAAAGCTTCAAACACAAGAATATCCTTTGTATGCCTATCCGTAACGCCGACCGCAAAATAATAGGCGTGAGTCAACTCATTAATAAACTAAACGGAAGGCCTTTCAACAAAAACGATGAAAACTTATTTGAAGTAAGAGTTTCTAAATAAGACTTATCTATCACTTCATTAAATATTAAGTTCCAATTTTCTCTTATTCATGATTTGATCATGTTAACACTAATCAAATTAAGTGAATTTTACCTTATTTAGCTAGGCTATAATTTTAATTAAATTCTTAGGTCCTGGATAAGTTTGACAATTCTCTTTATCACAGAATTAGTTTTGGGAAATGGAAGCAATTATCGATAAGCATGATCAATCAATTATTCATTGCTGTCTTTTCATTGAATTCACTTCTCTTTAAATAATGCATTTGAGTTAAAATGAAAATCAGTTGGAAATGAGTTGTCTTTTATTTGCTTTCAAAACAACTGATTGTCTCTAATTGAATGTGATAGGTGACAGTTAGGTAGCATATAAGCAAGATGGTGAAATTGGCGCCCAATGAGTAGTTGTATGAGAAGGGGTTTATATGTTAGAGAATATATAGTGTTTTAGGAAACAAAACCAGAAATATTGGAATATTTTTGTTTCTTTTGTAAAGATTGATAAACAATCGATATATTGATTTTTGGGGTTTCTTTTGGTGTTCTTTGTGTTAGGCTTTTGCCATATTCTCAGGAATGGGAATCGCAAACACTTGGATGTATGAGAAAGCAATCAAAGCGATGGCCAAACAGCGCGTAACCCTCGAAGTGCTTTCCTATCACGCATCAGCTCAAGAAGAAGAAGCCCAAAAAGTCGCTGTAAGACTGTTTATAAATAAATTAAATTATACTTTCATTTATAATAGACTCAAATATATTCCCAATCCGTTTGCAACTCCTCCTTATTCTGCACTTCTTTTGTGTAAAACATTTCCATTATATCTTTGCATCACTTCTGTCAACAAATTTTATTTTATATATTATTTAATAACATTTTTATTCAAATTTTGGTTTAAATGCAAATTTGATTCTAAAATTTTGTCAATAAAAATGAAATATTGGATCAGAGGGCACATCATAGCACAGCACTCGATTCAAAGCATTCTGTAAATGGCTTTAATAGAAAGCTTCACAAATGGATAAGAAATTAAATGATTCTGATATTGGTTTTGCAGCGAATGGTTATTCCGTCGACGACTGCACTTCACTTAACGAGTCTCAGATTCAATGACTTCAGTCTCGACGAGGATATGATGATTAAGGCCTGTATTCGGATGTTTCTCGACCTCGACTTAATTGAAAGATTTCAAATCGATTATAAGGTCTGTTAGCTATACCTGTCATCGCATTTATAGCAACCTTTCCCCTAATCAGGTGCTGTGTAAATGGATTTTGAGCGTCAAGAAGAATTATCGACCCGTTCTCTACCATAATTGGAGGCATGCCTTCAATGTGGCACAAATGATGTTCGCTATTCTTGTGGTATTCATTTGATTTATTACTGATTTACTCAATTGTGATAACATTTCACTATTGATTGCATTACAGAATACACAGTACTGTCGGGTTTTGGGAGAATTGGAGACTTTAGCTCTGATTGTCGCCTGTCTTTGCCATGACTTAGACCACAGGGGAACCAATAATTCATTTCAAATCAAGTAAAAAGCTTTCACTACTTTGCCCTCAATTTTCAATGTTTGATGTAATTAATTATGAAATTATTGCAATACTGCAGGTCTTGTTCACCATTAGCTCAATTGTATTCGACCAGTACTCTAGAACACCACCATTTCGATCAATCACTTATGATTCTCAGCAGTCATGTAATTAATTGCTTTTAAACCACCTTGTTCATATTCGTATCAACTACAGGGTAATCAGATTCTGGGTAATCTCTCACCCGATGAGTATCGAAGAGTTGTCCACGTGTTAGAAGAAGCAATTTTGGCCACGGATTTGGCCGTTTATTTCCGGAAAAGAGGAAACTTTTTCCGTTTAGTTGAGTCGGAAGAGTATGACTGGACGGGTAATGAAGAGCATCGATCACTCTTACGATGTCTTCTCATGACTTGTTGTGATATCGGAGCAATAACTAAACCCTGGTATTAAACATAATCATTATTCTAGTCATGCCTTTAATGCCTTCATCCACTCTGTGCCCTCTCTCTCCTCTCCTCTCCTGGGGGTACTTTTAAGTCTCACTCTTAAAGGACAGTCTCCTTGTGTTATATATTAGTTGATATTCTCATTAACATTGAGTCACTTCCAATGCCATTATCTCCAGAGAATTATCTTTAATAATATCTCATTTTCTTATTTCATTAATTTTGATATCTATTTATGGGCTGTTCATTTATTACGTACCCAAAATTTTGCAAATTCTGACCCCTCCCCCTATAATATGCAAAACATAGATTTTCGTAATACACCTAGTAGTAGTAGTGAAGACTTTTCTTGTCTCAGAAAGAATAAGATTATACGATTAGGCTTACCAATGGCAAGTTGCCATGGTAATAGGGGCAAACTCTTCTGCCCCTATTGTATCTTTTAACATGGCAACGCTTGTTATTTTACGTAATAACTTCTTAGACTAATAAAATAAATTTCTTTAAGTATTAGTGTATTCACTTATGGAGGCGTTCTTTTCGACCAAGAATCTTCATACGTTTTACCTTGACCCCCTTCCCTTCCGGCTGCATACGTAATAAATGAACAGCCTCTTATTTGGATGAAGGTTTCACTGCTCTTAAGTTTCCCTCAACTCTGTGCTGAACACAATTTCTTCTTAATCCAGACTATCATTGATTTTGAGTAAAGTTTGTGTTAATTATAATTACAAAGCAATCAATTTAAGCATTACTTCAAAACCAAAGCACAAGTCATTAAATTTGAGTGATTTTGAGTCAAAGCCATAAAATATTTGTCTTAAATTGGAGTAAAAATAACTTTAATTTAATTTTAATTCAGTTAATAACAGCTTTATTTCTAGTTTTGAAGAAAATGAAATATACTAGTAATCAGGGGTCGCCATCCAACTCGGACCTCAGGGGGGGGGGGTGAGGGGTAGGTAAAATGGCGGATTTTTTTCCTCAAACCTCAGGGGGGTATTAGGGTGGGGTAAACTGGCCGCCAATCCAAGATGGCGGCCGAAAAAGACGCCAATTTGTCCCTAAATAACCAGTAAATTGCTATTTTTCGGCTAAATTAGCCTTAATTTAGCTTAAATACAGTTTAAATCCAATTAAATTAACTAAATTAGCAAAAATGGCGAACAAAATGGCGGATTTTCGGGAAAAAATGGCCGCCGGCCTTCGACCGGCAGCCAAAATCGAGGGGGGGCTCGTTTCTTTGCGTTTTTGTATTACAATTTTTCGCGAAGTTCAGGGGGGTATTTAGGAAAATCTCAAAATCAGGGGGTATCCGCGTTTACCCCCCCCCCTTATGGCGACCCCTGCTAGTAATAGTCCCCTCTTAATAAAAAGCCAGAAAAGGTTACTCCAGTTTAGAAAATTTATTACAAAATATTTTACTAAAATGTGATCAGGGCAAATTTCTCATTCATTTCAAATAAAATGCATATTTTGTTTTTATAGGGAAATTCAAAGAGTTGTGGCCGAATTAGTTGCTTCTGAATTCTTCCAGCAAGGTGATATAGAGAAAAAGCAACTTAATATTGAGCCAATTGTAAGTATTTGTATTAATATGAATGTATTGACTAACTGTTAATTTGCAGGATATGATGAATAGGGATAAAAGGGACGAATTGCCTAAAATGCAGGTGTCGTTCATTAATGCCATTTGTTTGCCAGTTTATGACGCCTTCTCCAAACTATGTCCCACTCAATTGAGACCCCTTTTGGAAGGGCTGTTGTCAAACCGGGAGGCCTGGCAGATGCTCTCAGATCAGCCCTATTTCCAACAACGACACGATATTTAGAATAATATTTTAGTTTCATTTCATATTTATTTCATTTGTAATTAAATTTTACACCAAATGTATTGTATTTGTAAACGATTTCAATCCATTTAATAGTTTTGTTGCTATTTATTAATAGTTTTATTTTATTTTGTTATTTAAAACACATTTCTATACTTATTCTCATGTTTTCCACGATTCAAATGTTAAATAATTTAAAAAGTTTAACAATAAAACAATTTGTTGGCATTTCTTATCATTTAAATTCAATTTATACTTGTTAAGTTAACAATGAGGGCAAAAATTTCTACCCGGATTTTATTAGAAAGAGTTGCAAGTATTGCAAAGAAATACTTTCCTCAGATGGAGTGCAAAGTTGTTAAAAGGTATTCATTTGTTTTCATACAAAACAAAAGTGATTTATGTTTCCATTTCCTCAATATTTTGTCAAATTTTATCCTTATTGAGTGAACTGAGAATTTGTCCAATGATTCCATGATATGTTAGAGAATCTATTTTTTATACTAATAATAGAGGTTTC